>CAUYSK010115142.1:0-61397 GCA_963575035.1 Avahi laniger
GAGGTCAGAAAACTCACAGTGGAGTGGGGGAGGAGATGTTGTCACAACACGTAGGGCCGTGTAAGCTACCATGAGGACTTGAGCTTTTACTACCTGTGAAATGGGGAGCAGTTATAAGGATTCTAGGAAAGGAATGACATAATGTGACTTAAATTTTAGAAAGATGACTGGTTGCTATGTTGAATATAGACTCTACAGTCAGAATCAGGGAGAGCACTTAGAACACGACTACAGTAATCTAGGAGAAAAACGATGGAGGCTTGGACCAGGGTGGTATCAGGAGAAATGATAACAGTTGGTTGGATTATGATTATATTTGAAGGTTCAACAAATGGAGTTACTGATAGACTGGACAAAATGTTCCTCTGTTTAAGGATCTCATAGTAGGAGAAAAGACACATAAATAGATAATTATCACTACAGGACGGGAGTATACAAATATTTTGTAAGGATGGGAAAATAGGTTTCTGAGAAAGCTTCCTTGAAGAAGTAAAACCTAAAGTGCAGGCTTAAAAAGATAAATAAAAGTTATTAAAGCATTCAGGAAGAAGTGACAGCATGAACAAAGTCTCAGGAGCAAGAAACAGCATGGTGAGTGGGGGAGAGTGCTCGTAGAGGCATAAAGTTGGGATTGCTCAGGCATAAGAGATGTAGGCAGAGCGTAGATGGCCTGGTTTGTCATACAGAGAAGCGTGAGCTCTAATCTACGGGCAATGGGAAGCCACTAACAGATTTTAAGTAGAAGAATTACAGGGTAAGATTTTCCTTTTCGGTAGATCACTCAGATGATTGTATGAGGGTTGGGTATGAGAGGTCAGGAAACAAGGTTACTATTTTAATTTCAATCATTGACTAATCTGCTTAACCTTAATCCTTCTAAAAGCATTAGTCTAAGTTTACTTTATTTATCAAAAATGAATGGAAGAAGGTTCACAGTAGCATTGTACTACTATAATGTATATGTGTATGTTTCTACACATCTAAATCTAAACTCTGTGAACCTAAAAAGTTTTATAGTTTTTTTATTCTTAGTTATCAAAACAAAGGATTTAATTTCCATTTATTTTTATTGTATAATGAATGTTTCTGTGAACTTTTTCTTTCCTTTCATTGAAGAGAGTGTTAATTGATGAAGAATGCATTTACAAATCAGTATGTTTTCTAATTTATGCTTTAACCAACACAAATGTTTTTTGTCTCAGTATGGTGATTTAAAGAGTATTATCATTGAGAAAAATCAGATGGCCTACCTGTTAGCAAACCAATTTATAAAAAAGCTCCAGGGTATATTGTATCGGCCAATTCTAGGATACAAAAGCTGTATAGTACTTTGTGTTTTGTGCAAAAGGGGTTGCTACTGTTTAACCTGTCCTAAAGGCATGTGTGGTTGTGTCATAAACCAAGTATGGTGCCTACTTGTCTGACCTTAGAAATGAAAGTTGAAGAGAGTTAGTATATATATTATATATATGTTACATTTTTATATGTGTTCACTTACTTGCTGGTATAGAAGAAAAGAATCAGTTGATGACTTGGAGTATTTCAGTTAAAAAAAAAAAAAAGTATACTAAAAATTGGGCCCCTATCTTGGATGAGACACAGAGTACATGCATACCTCATATACATTATTTATTCCTGAAGCAAATGCAAGATCATGTCACTAGTAAGTGGTGGAGTAGAGTGTACATCAACTAGCCATAGATTGACTCTTTGAATGTGGGAAGAGAGTACAGCAGTGGCGTAGAGTGGCAAGGAAGATCAAACTGCTACCTCCTTGGGCTTCAGATTTTAGACTTAGAGACCCAGATCTTGAGAGGGTTTTTTTGTTATTTGAAGTATGGAGTAAGCTTGAAATAATCCTTTTTAATATTTAACTGATTAATTTTAAAAGTAGGTGATATGGGCACATGCCACAAAATTTTAGAAGTTTAAGTATGAAAAGCATCCATCCCATTCTATGTCTCAGCCACTCATTTCCCCTCCCCAGAGACACCGCTATTACCAGTCTCGTTGGGTCATTTTTAGAGGTAATCTTCATGTATTTAACTGTGCACATGTGTTTGTTTAAACAAATGGTAGGGTACTGTACACATAGTTACTGCAGCATGCTTATTCTACTCTATTTTATTGCCTTTGTTTTTTGGCTGACATATGTAGTTAATGTAGTTTAGTTTCCTTCTCTACCTTTTTAAGTACTGTTCTCCTTTCCTGAAATGTTTTTTTTTTTTTGTCTTTTCAAATCCTAGCCAGCTCATAATGTACTTCCTCTGTAACACCTTTTCAGTGGTCTTTCTTTTGTACTTTGCAGTCTTTTTAAAAAATATATTGTAAGTTGCCAATTATATTTAATAAATATCTACATAGTAGAAACCACATTCATTTTTTTTTTTTTATCTCCATGGTACTCTCCCAACACAGTGATTTGAACATATTAAATATTTGGTAAATATTTCCTGGTAATAATAGTGATATGTAACTGCCTCTGGTTACTGAACCTAAATAAGGCATATTTTTAACATAGCCATTCACTTGTTAATTTCTGTTGCGATTTTCATTTCTGAGTTTTTACTAATTATATTTTTAAAGACCTTTAAGTGCAAAAGCTTCAACTTGTAACAACCTTGTAACACCTTGAATAATATTAATTTCACATGCACATTTTATTTGTTCATTGTATTTCTTTTCTTTTTGTTTATTTTGTTCTTTTTTGTTTTAACCCCCTCTGTTGCATAGAGAAGCTGCAACCAGTTTTGCCATTTTCCAAGTCACAAACGGACGTCTATAGTGACAGTACTAACTTGACATGCCGAAATGGACATCTCCCCCAGTCAGGTGGGTTTAGGTTAACTAACATGTAAAATAATAAAGCTTGCATGCAAAGTAGAGTCTTACTTAACTTGATAATGTTGACTTAACTTTATAATGGTAGGTTTAATTTTTTATATTTTCACAGGGCTATGTTGAAAATATACCGTCCCTATCATTCATAGTGTATAAACATGCAACAAGTAAGGCATAGCCATTCAAATCATGCTTCATTTGCATAGTTTGCAACCTCCAGTTTTTGAGATTATAAAATATAAAGGTAAATTCTCTCTTTTTTTCAAATAGAGGCAGGATCTTGCTCTGTTGCCTAGGCTACAGTGCAGTTGTGTGATCATAGCTCACTGTAGCCTCGAACCCCTGGGCTCAAGTTATCTTCCTGCCTCAGCCTCCCAAGTAGCTGGGATTACAGGTGTGAGCCACTGTGCCTGGCTAATTTTTTTTTCAATTTTTTGGTGGAGACAAGATCTTGCTGTGTTGCCCAGGCTGGTCTCAAACTCCTGGCCTCAAGCATCCTCCTGTCTCAGCCTCCCAAAATGCTGAGATTATAAGGTGTGAGCCACCACATCCAGTCCCTACATTTTCTTAAATGATTAAAATATTCTTTTGCTCTATTGTATTTTAAGCTTTTGTGTTTTTTTATGGATAGCCACACCAATTTTTTTCTAAGATAAAGTGTTTTTAAGACAAATTTAAATTTTTTATATGTTAATTTTCATATATACTGTACATGAATGTCTTATAGTACCTCTTAGAAAAAATTCAAAGCTTCACATAGGAGAAACATAAGAATATTGTTATTTACTATGGATTAAATCTATCTTCTAAAACTTTTGAGTATCAGCTTCTACAGAAGATTAAATGTGGTTTTGTTTTGTTTAGGTGGGAGACTCTTCATTTCCTGGGTTCTCTGATGTCTCAGCTAGCTTATTGGTGACTTTTTCAGCAACAGTTTCATCTCCAGGGTTAAAATTAAAGTAAATGTTACCGTGTTCAGATTATAGCAGAAAAGCCTCAGATTAAGCTGTAAGACAACTGTGTTTTTTATTCATGAATAGTACAGAACTTTTAAGGTTTTGATAGAGAAACAGATAGAGTAAATGGATTTCTATGGATAGAAGAAACATCATCAACTCTTTCCTTTGTGGCTTTACCTCTGCTTTAAAGAGTTCTCACTTTGACTTGGTCTTAACAGTACAGAGTCAGTGGCTGTAATCCTTTTCCCATTCCTTCCTTTGACTGATTTAAAATGCTTTTTCAAGTATACATGTAAATATTTTGCCTGTTTGTCTTAGCATGTCTATGAAGGGCTGGCAGTTTCATAAGGAACATGCTGGAAAGAAATGTATGAATGCATCATAAATAGTTAAGTTTCTAAAATACGTGTTTTAGATCCTAATAATCCTACCAAGACAAATAGTAAAAATTCTCTTGCCATGAAGAGCTGATATGTCTTTCTCCCTTGTTATCTTGATTTTCTTCTACTTCATTACACATGCTAGATCCTATTGTATTTTTCTGCCATGACAAAAAAAAAGCAACTTTCTCTTCTTGGGACCCATTAAAAAAGATAAACTTGGTCTTATTTCAAATCCCTAGCACAGACTGAATACCCCTGTTTCTAATCTGAAAATTGAAATCTTGAAATGTTTCAAAATCTGAAATTTTTTTAGCACTGACATGATGCTCAAAGGAAATGCTCTTTGGAGCATTTTAGATTTTGGATTTTTAGATTAAGGATGCTGAACCAGTAAGTGTAATGTAAATATTAAAAAAAAAAAATCCCAAATCTGTTTCGGAAAAGGAATACTCAACCTGTATAGTCTGTCCTATTAATTCTGTTTTCTAGTTGGTAGGACATACTGACTTGACAGCTGATTTAGACAGCATTGGTATTTGATACTCAATGAGCCCCAGTGAATGAGCTCACTTGCTCAGGCTTATTTTATTAGTGTCACCCATTTCTGGAACATTCTGGAATGTTTCACTTGGATGAGTTAGGAAATAATCATACCAAAGTCTGCTTATTGCCACAATATGTTATCTATATTGTCTGATTTTCAACTCAGAATTACTGGACATACAAAGAAATAGGAAAACATGACCCTTATTCAAGGAAAAAAGCAGTCAGTAGAAACTCTGCATGGGCCCAGATGTTGGATTTAACAAAGACTTCAAAGCAGCTACTGTAAATATGTTCAAAGAATTAAAAGAAAATATGGCATCTGTTAACAAACAGGAAATCTTAGCAGGTGATATAAACTGAACAATAAAAATAATAGATATTCTAAAGTTGATTAGTTACTGAAATTCAAAATTTACTAGATAGCCTCAATAGCAGATCATGGATGTCAAAAGAAAGAGTCAGTGACCTTGAACCTCTTTCAGTAGAAATTACTAAATCAGATGACTCTTACGGTGTCAGAAGACAGATTAATGGTTGCCTGGGACAAGGATAGGAGTGTAAATGGACACGAGGAAGCTTTGGACTATGATGGAAACATTTTCGTGTCTTGATTTTTATGGCTTTTTTACAGTTATATACATTTTTAAAAACTCATCAAATTGTATTCTTTACATGGATGTGATTTATAATTTATAGATGATACCTCAATAAAGTTGATTTTAAAATACTGAAAAGCTTACAAAGAAAAATAATATTCCCCCTCTGACCCCTTTTCTCTCACTTCCCAACCTTCACAGCTCCTCATACAATGTTTCACTTGTTATTTTTTTCTCATACTTCCTATTATATTTTCAAGTATTATGCTTATATTGCTATTTCTGGTTTATCAGTTTGTAGAATTTATTGACTTCTTTATTAAGGTAGAAGAAAACATAATTCTCTTAGGCCACCGTTACCCTTTATTTCCCAACATATATCTTGTTATTTTTAGTTATATCAAAAAATCATACTTAACATTATTATGACTTAGTAAAATATTATCTGCCTGAAGCCAAGTGTAGTGTACACTGATGACATTTCCTTTTTTGAGTTTTTCTTCCCCACAGGTTTTCTGATTTTTTTTTTTTGGTTCTCTAACTTCATATATAGCTTTTTACTCCTTTCTATGTTTTGTCTGAAAATACCCTCATTCTTATATGACAGGTCACTTTTTTCTCCCCTTAACATTTTGAACATACTTCATTGCCTACTGACATTTGTTATTTCTTATTAAAAGTTTCCTGTTGTTCTCATAATTTTTCCTTTTGGAAATTTCTATTTATAGTCTCAGGATTATGTATTTTCTGTCTGTAGAAATTCTTCTTTATTCTCCTTTTTTTCCTCTGAAATGAATGATATTTAGCATTACCCAAAATGGATTTTGCTTTTTTTTCACGTCTTTTCTTATGTCATTCATTCCCTGTTCTGGAATGCTTTCCTGCTTCTTCCCTGACGGTATCCATTGTTCTTTAAGGATATGATTCAGAGGTTTACATTTATGTACTGGAAAAACCTCTTCTGAGGTCAGACGGGATCGGGCGCACTCAGGGCGGTGCGGCTGTAGACTGGAAAAACCTCTTAATCAACCTTACTCTGTTCTAAAGTTCCCATAATTTAAGTTGTCTTATCATTTGAATATATGTTCACTAATTATTATAAATTGTGTTCACTCTCTATTGACTTCTGTAGATTGATTCTGTTTTCGAAAGATAGGCACCGTATTTCCATTTTTTGTTTTTATTTTTTCTATACTTAGTACTTTGGGCATAGTGGCCATTTGATATATTTGTTAGTTCAATGAAATGAATCTTGCAATGAATCTTGCAAAGGTCTTGCAATTGCAAGACCTTTGGGGAGAGAGGGATAGTTTGAGCCTCTATTGTGACTAAAACAATTCTAGAAGTCCTAATCATTTGTGTCCTAGAAGAACAATCCAAAATAGTCTGGAGTGCATCTATAATCATCTTCCTGATTATCATAAATTTGATTAACATAGTGACTCAAAGTTGGCTTCTTGTTGAGTATTTGGGTACATGGTCAAAATTGCCTCTTTCTTGATGCTGTGTATTCGTCTACTTGTAGAGATCCTGATTTTGGTCCCACTGTGACAATTAAAAATTTAGTCTCCGTGTCAGAACCTCATTTTAGGGTATCCTGAATGTGAAAGTTTTTTTAAACTTGAACTTTATTTACTCTTTCTGATTTTATAACAGTTTACCTAAGATAAACTGGTTCTCTAAATAACTAAGCCGATTCCCTATACCAGTTTAGAGTCTTTAGTTTCCTTAAACCATATTAAGGGATTTGATGACAGAAGCAAAACTGAGGCTTTTGTCTTTTGGCCACTCTGATTTGCTGACTGATTTGACATTTGTCTTCACTGTAGACATTGTTATTAATAAATACTGATGTTTGTTATATAGTATATAAAAATGTTATTTAGAAGCAATGAGATTTAAACATTTAAAAGATTACAGTTTATGTGGAAGAGTATCACAGGACAAATAATCTTTTTGACTTAATCAGAGGTGTTCTATAAATATTTATTCACATATATACAGCATATAAAATGCTTGACATATTAAAAAGTACATCTTTGTACTCTTCCCATTAAAACTGACTAATTTTAAAAATTCTTTTGGTGGGGATAGGCTGTGGCCTTTCATAGTCTTTTTAGTCAAGAAAGTTTGGAACTAAAGTAGTAGAGTGCTTTTTTTTCTTTCCCTCTGTACAACCTATTCCTAATGCCTTTACTATGTTTTGTTTCTTAGGCATTTGGAAACTTTATTTGCTATTATAGATAACTTTTTTATATTCCCCTGCTCGTCCCCGAAATGAAGTTGTTTCTTCTTTTTACAAATATTTTTCTTTATGAGAAAATTAGAATTATACGTCAGGAAAAGGAAAAGCCTAATAACCTTAATCCTGCCCACCCTGACAATCCCTGTGAATTCTCTGCTGTAAGTTCTCATTGAAATCTTATTTTAAACTATTTCTAAATTTAAAAACATATTATTACCTTGATTTTGCAAATTTGTATTTATATTATTATTTTTTATAATGTCTGGTCACAATTTTCTAATTACTGTGGTTTTACTTTTTTCTTGTTAGAAAGTGGAGCTGTTCCAAAAAGAAAAGATCCCTTAACACACACTAGTAATTCACTGCCTCGTTCAAAAACAGTTATGAAAACTGGATCCACAGGTCTTTCAAGCCACCACAGGGCACCTAGTTGCAGTGGGTTATCCATGGTTTCTGGAGTAAGACAGGGACCTGGTCCTGCAGCTGCCACTCATAAGGTATTCTGGGATAGTAACTTTAATTACGATGCTTTTGCAGGTAGAAAATTTTGAACATGTTATGCTTGTTTAAGTTTCTTACAAGTACTTCGCAATACTTTAGAGAATGGGTAAGTTTTGACAAAGTTAAATATCTTTTTTTTTTTAAATCCACAAGGGCACATAGTTTTTTGGCCCAAATTAGGCATTTTATATTAAGTTTGCTTACCCAGCCTGTTTTATGTAGTGCTATATATTTCTTTTTAAATTATTTCAGTCTATATAAATGTTTTGTAATATCAACATACCTAGAATTTTGTCATAATTCTAAAAAGAATCAAAATTATATGACACTGTTATCATAAGGCCTTTTTCTTTTATAAAAGCTAAGTCTCTGGATAAAATCCTCTATAACCCACTTCATGCTAAATATAGTTCTATAGTGAATAGAGTTTTCCCTTGGGATACATATACAATTTTTGTATTTTTATATCCTTTTTCCTATTTTTAAAGCTTGAATTCTATTAACTTTAAGATTTATTAACTTGTGAAAAGTATGAACGTGAGGTTGTATTTTTACATTAAAATTTTTTGTCCTTTAAGGGTACTCCTAAAACAAGTAGAACAAATAAACCTTCTACCCCTACAACTGCTCCTCGAAAGAAGAAAGACTTGAAGAATTTTAGGAATGTGGACAGCAACCTTGCTAACCTTATAATGAACGAAATTGTGGACAAGTAAGTTTTGTCATTTAAAGTGTTTTATAATTTTTATATTTGAATTTCACTTTTAAAATGTATCAGTGAAATAGATAATAAATACTTTGATTTACATACTTAATTTTTATGATAGTTTTCAATCATAAATGCAGAAAATCATTGCTTTATTGATTTTACTATAGTTTCACAGTTAACATAAAAATGACTACACTTTGTTGAACCTAAACTTCATATTGTAACAACTGAACCATATTTCTAATAGGAAACTAACTGAGGTTTTGTTCTTTAGTGGAACAGCTGTTAAATTTGATGATATAGCTGGTCAAGAGTTGGCAAAACAAGCATTACAAGAAATTGTTATTCTTCCTTCTCTGAGGCCCGAGGTAAGAACTTTATATTATCATTTTCCTATAACATCATCCGTTACTGAATCCCATAGTAATCGTAAAAAAATGTTTGGACTATGCTAGAATGATTAATTCACATAAGGTAACAAATAAAACATTAGCAATTGATGTTGACAAATTAGGAGAGGAGAATGAACATAGGAGTTCCTAATTCCCAATCCATTTTTAAAATTTTTAGGAAAAGTGGGTAGGAGAGCATAATTTTGATATCAAGGTGAGAGATTTAAAATAAGAGACAGAAATCATATTGGAGAAAAGAGAAATTAAGATAAAAATAATTCTTTCTTCCTTTCTTTCTTTCTTTTTTTTTTTGGGGGGGGGTAGAGGTGTCGCTATTTTGACCAGGCTGGTCTTGAACTCCTGGCCTCAAGCGATCCTCCCACCTCAGCCTTCCAAAATGGTGGGATTACAGGCATGAGCCACCACACCTGGCCTAGAAAATAATTCTTTAAGTATTAAAGTTTGAAGAACAATTTTTAGAAGAATTATTTTTAAGGATATTAATGCATCAAAGCAGAGAGCCAGTGAATGGTGGGTAAGGACCTAACCTTCCATCCCATATGTTATGTATCATTAAGGAAGATAGGTAATCTTGTAGTTGATAATAAATATGTGGTTTTCCATACTAACCACTGTTGTTGAATTTTGCAATTCACAGATTGCATATTTAATGCTGTTTCAATAATACTGCAAAAATAAATCTGAGGACCCACTTCTAGGTCACAGTTATTTTTCCTTGAACATTCAAATTTTATGGGCTCATCTAGAACATCTAGTGGAAATACAGTGGTGTGGCACATTGTGATAGATGCACTATTAAATGAATATACAAAGATTATGTGGCTCTGTTTTTCCATAGTACTAATGGTGGATACGTGTTATTACGCATATTTCGAAATCCATAGAATATAAAACATAAAGAATGAACCCTAATGTAAGCTTTCGACTTTAGGTAATAGTAACGTATCAGTATTTGTATAATTGTATGACACCAATATAAGATGTTAGTAATAGGGAAAGTTGGGGAGGAATGAAGGGTTATATGGAAACTCTCAGTTCTTTCTGCTCAATTTTCTATAAACCTAAAACTGCTCAAAAAATATTTTTAAAAAAGTTGAATATTGGCCATTACATATGATTCAAGTTAGAAGTACATACACCTTTGCTATTAAGTGAAGTATATTCAGTCTGGTGCTTTATCCTTGACTCTTGCCATGCCTAGTGTCCCTGAGTCTGGAGAATCTGGTTTAATTTCTCTAGAGAAGGAAACTCCAGCCTCCTGTGGTTGTGATTGGCACTTTCCTGTCTGTTCCTTGTTGGGAGCAGGAACATGGGTTCAGTTGTTCCTCATACCAACTTTCAATCAATTCCTCTGTTTTTGGCTATCTTTCTATTGCTTTCTTTTTTTAATTTTATTTAAACTTTTTTTTTTTTTTTTTTTTTAGAGACAGGGTCCCACTCTGTTGCTGCTCAGGCAGGAGTGCAGTGGCTTGATCACACCTCACTGCAACCTCAAACTCTTGGATTCAAGCAATCCTCCTGCCTCAGCCTCCTGAGTGGCTGTGACTGTAGGCATACTACCACACCTGACTAATTTTTAAAACTTTTTGTAAAGATGGGATCTTGCTATGTTGCCCAGGCTTGTCTTGAATTCCTGGCCTCAAGTGATCCTCCACACCCAGCCTCTACTGCTTTCTGTGTTACCTCATGCCTCTAATTCTTGAGCTTTCTTGGGATTTTTTATTTACATCAGCTTGCTTCTTGTATCTAGGTATCCCCTTCATACACAGGCACATAGATTTTTAGCTCATTAAGCTCTGAAAAATAATTTACCATATTTTATCAATTCTCCATCTTACAGAACTTTATTGTGTCCTCTGTTATCTCCTTTCCTATTTTTGTTTGTAAGATTTATTTTATTCATTTAGTATAATTTTGGTGGGATTTCTAATCAGAGAAACATGCCTATATTCAGTTTGTCTTGTTTAACCAGTCTGCTTTCATTTTATCACTGAGGAATTGGTTTTATTTCATTTTGTTTTCTTATGTTTTTAATTATTATACTAAATTACTGATTATATGTTCCCTTTAAAATTTTGAGCAGCTCTCTTTGGAAGGATGCTACTGAAAAAGGATGTTTTTAGATGACAAATAATACTTAAAATGTCTGGAAAAAATTATCTCTAGAATCATAGTTGTGATCTAAAGTATATATTTTTAAGTTGTTCACAGGGCTTAGAGCTCCTGCGAGAGGATTGTTACTCTTTGGTCCACCTGGAAATGGGAAGACAATGCTGGTAAGAATTCTTTCAAATTTGAGCACTCTATTGAGATATTAGGGATAATAGGGAAAAGGGAAACTTTGTATTGTCCCTGAGTCTATTTTTGCTTTTTGCTATGATATACTTCTCTTAAGTTTTTAAACTAGTTCTCAGAATAGAAATAGATGAAAAACCAGATATGTTACCCTTAGTAGTGTGTTTTTGGTTGGTTAAATTTAACGGTGTAATTATCATCATTTTTCTAAATTAAATAATAAAATTTTTACCATGGAAGAGCTTACCTTACTATATTGAGTATCTTTCTAACCCTTAATTTTTTTTACTATCTTAATGGCTTTATTTTAAATAATCAGTGTGTTACAGATTTTTTTTAGTATACTTTTGCCAAAAGATTTTACCAGTATCTGGAAACTTCTTTCCTCTGCATAGCTCTTTTTTTTTTTTTTTAATAAATGGATATGACAAGTATTTATTACATCTCAGCCTATTTGTACAATACAGTTTGCCTTTTGATTAGACAATATTAATTAGTTTGGGTTTGAAATGCATACTATTGGTTACAATAAAATAAATGATTTCTATATGAGAGTACAGTAAAAATAATAGTAAAATAGTGACAAAAATTAATTATCCTATACTTTTGGAATATCACTGGAGAGTCTCATATTTTCTGTTAAGTTATTCTTACACATTGATGCATCATGTATTCCAAATACACAGTTCAGCTATATAGGTCTTTTCAGTTTCGGACATTAAAGTACACTTTTAAAGCCTATATGCTTTTTAAATAGTGTCATTGAACAAATATTTTTAAAATTCTGAGATTTTTCATTCTTAGAAAAGGAAGGTATAATGGATTATCATAATGAGTCAATCTGGAAAAATATGTTTCAGAATATGGAATAAAATTCTAAATGTTACCTGTAGTGATTTGCAGAACAGTTCTAGTAGCATTGCATAGCTCTTCTGCAGGGAAAAAAATGAAAAGGAACTTTTTCCTTAGCTTTTTATCATTCTCTAAGCAGTTACCTTTCTCTATACCTACGGAGAGAAGAGAATAGCACTTTTTTTCTTAACCTCTCTCTATTCATTCTCTCGCAGAAAGGAAAAGAGTAGAAAGAAACACAGCTCTTCCTAGAACCTTTCCTCATTGCTAAAAAGGAAACACATTCATGACATATATTGGGAATTGTGTTATACCTTGTATTTTAAGATAATCTTTTCCTGTACTTAAATCAATCAAATGTGGCTATTATCTTAAAAGAAGATACTGAACTAATTTAATATTTGCTCTTGTGATTTTTAAAGGCTAAAGCGGTAGCTGCAGAATCTAATGCAACCTTCTTTAATATAAGTGCTGCAAGCTTAACTTCAAAATATGTGAGTGCTCTTTTTTTTCCCTATGTTGTCATGTTTTAAGTTATTGTCTAAATGTTACTATGTTAAATATAAATGGTAATATTTCACAAAAATACTTTTCTGTGAGTTTTGTATCTATTATTTACATGTGATTAGTATCAGTTTTCAAAGTAGAAAATTATGTGCATTCATTAGACTCTTTTAAAATTAGAATCGTAGGCCAGGCGCGGTGGCTCATGCCTGTAATCCTAGCACTCTGGGAGGCGGAGGTGGGTGGATCGCTAAACATCAGGAATTCGAGACAAACCTGAGCAAGAGCGAGACCCCGTCTCTACTAAAAAATAGAAATGATCTGGACAACTGAAAAAAAAAATACATATGTATATATATATAGAGAGAGAGAGAGAGAGAGAGAGAAAAAATTAGCCGGGCATGGTGGCGCATACCTGTAGTCCCAGCTACTCGGGAGGCTGAGGCAGAAGGCTTGCTTGAGCCCAGGAGTTTGAGGTTGCTGTGAGCTAGACTGACGCCATGGCACTCACTCTAGCTCGGGCAACAAAGCAAGACTCTGTCTCAAAAAAATAAAATAAAATTAGAATTGTATTTTCAAATGCTGTGTTGGTTTACTAGCACTGTGTAACAAAATACCATAAACTGACTGGCTTAAACATCAGAAATTTATTGTCTCCCAGTTTCAGAGGCTAGATGTCTAAGATCAAACTGTTGTCGGAGTTAGTTCCTTCTGAGGGCTGGGGGAGAATATGTTACATGCCTCTATCCTAGCTTCTGGTCATTTGCTAGCAATCTTTGGCATTCCTTGGCTTGTAGATGAACTAAAATGTGACAGAAGATTTTCTTGATGCTATTGGTTATTCTATACTACAATTTAGTTTTGTTTTTTCCATTCGCTTTCCACTGACCCTATAGTGGTATTCAAAGAAGTGCTCAGTTTAGTTGTGGGATAGGGAAAGCATGACTACAGAGCTGAAAGAAAGTCATTTGTCTGGTGTGTGGGACCAGCGTGTGAATGTAACAGAACTGCAAAACTGTGAAGTAGTTTTGTCAAACCTTATTCTGCTTTGTCTTTCTCTCCCTGTCTCTCCCTTTCTCTTGGTTGCCCAGTGATGTCCTGTTCTGTTTGCCCCTTATAAAACTGTCATGGTTGAAAGTGTTTTGCCAAACATATTTAAACTGAAATGTGAATCTCCAGTGAAAGAATATATTACCGGTAAAAGTTTGAAGTTTTGGCATTCTGTGCACTGAAATCCAGAAGTGGTTACCACATGTTATCTGGGCAGTCTCTTTCCATGAGTGGCTCAGAGGGTAACTTTACTGTCCTCAATCTATCACAACCTTCAAATTTGCAGAGAAAGAAACTTGATTTTATTAGCACACCAAGAGCAGATCTATGTCTTAGGAACAGATGTGATATCAGAATGGTCTAGCTAGCAAGAACAGCGTATTCTTTTACTATAATTAGCTGTGTTTGGGAAGGTTATCTATAAGGTCGTATAATGATCAATGAATTAAAGAATGGCAAATTTGACATATTGACCATAGTTTGAGTATTTTGTGGCATTAGACTAAAATGGCCTCCACCCCTGTGAGAAATAGCCTTGCCATTGGATCCATAGTTTTCGAAGTCCATTTGTTAAGACTCTGTCTCCCCTGGACAGTTCTTCAACTATTATTATGCTTTTTCTTACCACAGGACTTTTCTTCGTGGAATTTCTTTTATCTTGACCACTGTCTTTCTGGTTAACTTGGACTCATTCTTCACATATCAATTGAAATATTATAAACTTCCCTGTCCCTCCAGACGAATTCCCCTTATTATCTTCATGCACTATTTACCTCTCATGTCATACTCACTGAAATTATAATTCATATTCATTGATGTGATCATTTCTGTTGTATCTGGTATCACTATCATCTCCACTAGAAGACAGTCTCCATGAGGGCAGAGACTGTTGCCATGTGTTCTTATTCCACAGTGCCTTGAACAGTATCTGGTAACAAGTAGGTATTGAATAAGTATTTGTGGAATAAATAATCATTTTAAGTGGAGATACCATTCCTTTACCTCTATCTTATTGGTTAAGGAACTGCAGAGAAGTCCAGTGATATGCTCAAGAACTCATAACCAGGAAGTGGGAAATCAGAATTTGAGTTCTGATGAATGTGACTTGACAGCCTGAGTCCTTTCATTAAAAATTTTACAGCAGCTATTCTCTTTTATCTGTACCTGTTTCAAGACTATTTTCTTTCATCTTCATGATTCCTTAAACAATGCAAAGTCTGTGATCTGAACCCTGTATCTCATACTGCCTCTTGAATTTTTTTTTTTTTTTTGAGACAGAGTCTCATTCTGTTGTCCAGGCTAGAGTGCAGTTGGCATCATCATAGCTCACTGCAACATCAAACTCCTAGGCTCAAGTGATCCATCCTCCTGCCTCAGCCTCCTGAGTAGCTGAGACTACAGGCACGTGCCACTACGCTCGCCTAATTTTTCTGTATTTGGTAGAGACAGGGTCTTGCTCTTGCTCGGGCTAGTCTCAAACTCATAGTCTCAAGCAATCCTACTGCCTCAGCCTCCCACAGTGCCAGGGTTACAGGCATGAGCCACCATGCCCAGCCATATATATTGAAGCAAGTTTACTTTAAAGAAAGTTGGAGTATGTAGTTCATCATTTGGATAGCTCTAGTTAATAAAACTTTTTTTTATGTCCAGCTGAAATCTTCTTCTTCTAATTTTTATACACTTTTCTTAAGTATTATGTATATAATAAAACTCCGGTTTGCTTTTATGACACAGCCTTTCAAATATGTAGGAACTTAATGTTATATCTGCTTTTTTCCCCTTTCTGGCTTAGTTATCTTCCTATGATCTCATGCCAGTTTGTCAGTATGCATATATTATGCTAAGAACTGATTGTTTTACTTCAGATGTGATCTTGCTTTTGAAGATTTAAAAAGAAAACATTGTTTAGTATTATTTCGATGCTCTGTTGCTTATGATATATCCTGAGAAACCTTTTTTGATGAACTGCATCATAGGTGTTGGGAACATTTGTATTATTAAAATATCTAGATTTTTTCCCCACACAAAATCAGTTACAAATATATCTTACCATGTTTTATTATTGCTTAACCTTGTTTATTGAAGAATTTACATGTAGGACAATGTTTATATCATTAGTATACAGCTCAGTGTATTATCACAAAGCGAATACACTTTCTCATAATCACCACCCAGGTCAAGAAACAGACTGTTCCCTTCACTCTTGAAATCTCTTTAGCCTCCCCCCATTTTTATCTACTCATCTCCCCAAAACCACTTGACTACTAATATCATAGTAGTAGTAACCTATCTTTGAACTTTATATAAATATAATCACACAGGATTTTGTGTGTGTTGGGCTTCTTTCATTAACATTATATTTGTGAGATTTATCTAGATTGTCACATGTAGTTGTAGTTTTATTGTTTTATGTAACTAGTTTTAATACTTATATTTTAGAACTGCTAATTAACATGTTTATGTTGTATTAATTTTTTTAAAAACGTATTATTCACATCCTTTGCAGTTTATAAAGTATTCTTTCACAGTTTTTCTTTCAAAGTTTTTATAGTTTGGTCTTCAGTGCATCCAGGCACTACTAGATTAAAAAACTGGTAATATTCAGGTTGTCTGTGTCTAACAGTTAAAAAGACCAAAACAGAACTGGTGGGCCAGGGGTGGTGGCTCACACCTGTAATCCTAGCACTCAGAGGGGCTGAGGCAGGAGGATCGCTTGAGGTCAGGAGTTCAGGACCAGCCTCAGCAAGAGCAAGACCCTGTCTCTACTAAAAATAGAAAGAAATTAGCTGGGCATGGTGGCACATGCCTATAGTCCCAACTACTTGGGAGGCTGAGGCAGGAGGATTGCTTGAGCCCAGGAGTTTGAGGGTGCAGTGAGCTAGGCTGACACCATGGCACTGTGGCTCAGGCAACACAACAAGACTCTGTCTCAAAATAAAAAAAAAAAAGAACTGGTAATAACAGAGAAGCTGCTAATATATTTCTCTTATCTTTTCTGTGATAAGTGAAATCTTTTAAAAGTTTGTTTACTATTTTAATAAGCCTTAATGCTTAAAATATTCTCAATTTGTAAAGTAGTTAAAAGTAACTATAAAATGATACCTCTTTTCCTGATCACATTTTGCTTCCTATGTGAAATTTTATAGGTAAAGTTATTATTAAAGTAGGTTTACCCAAATTATGCACATAATGTAACAAAAAGCACTCTCTTGAAAGTCAGGAAATACAGATTTTAACCTAACTTTTATACTGAGCTGGCCTTAGAAAAGAATCACGTTAGGCCTATTTCAGCTATAAAATGTAAATGTTGGTTGGGTGCGGTGGCTCACCTGTGATCCTGGCACTCTGGGAGGCCAAGGTGGGAGGATTGCTTGAGCTCAGGAGTTTGAAACCAGCCTGAGCAAGAGGGAGACCCCCATCTCTACTAAAAATAGAAGAAAACATTAGTCAGTCATCATGGTGCAGGCTTGTATTCCCAATTACTTGGGAGGCTGAGGCAGGAAGATCACTTGAGCCCAGGAGTTTGAGGTTGTATTGAGCTACAGTGACACTACTGCGCTTTATCCGGGGCAACAAAGTGGGACTCTGTCTCAAAAAAAAAAAGTTAATGTCATAAAAGGTGATCTTTTGACATTTTTTTCAGCTGTGAGAGTGTTTTAATGATTCTAGATCTGGAGCCATTCCTTGCTTTATTTGTTTTTAAGTGAAATTTTCAATAAAAAGAATAAATACCATCTGGAGGACAGAACAATTTTTACGGTAGATTATCACAGACCTCCTTGGATACTTTATTAGATACTTCATTGGGTAGAACAGCTATAGTATGGTTTCAGTACCTGGGAATGTCTCAAAGGGTATTCTTATACCTCCTGGACTGCCCAGAAACATTTTAATATTTACTGATAGTGATATTGTGAGAATGACTTTTCAAGGTGTTCTTAATACAGCAAGTTTTGTTTAGGAGAGCACATTCCTAAACAACTTATCTGCTTCTATAAATATACCCTATAATCCAGGGTTTAAGGAATATGTGTGGCATCTCTTTCTCTGCCCTAGTCTCTTACCTCTTCTCACTAGTTATACTCCTGACTGAAAGCTATTCCATTCTTAAGTCTTAGGAATGCAACGTAAAGCAAAACAGATATATTTCATTTTTTAAAGTACTTACCAGGCTGTATGAAATCATAATCTATTTTCTAACATTATAAGGGACACTTCAGTAACACTCCCCACCTTTCTCAAACCAAATTTTGGTTGTTGGAAAGTAGGGAAATTAAATTCCTTGGTTATAGACTTTATTGATTGATTGATTGACAAAGTCTCGCTCTGTCACGTGGGCTACAGTGCAGTGGCATTGTCATAGCTCCCTCCAACCTCAAACTCCTGGGCTCCATGGAGGTTATAGACTTTAAATCATGAAATTTATTTTATTTATTTATGTATTTATTTTGAGACGTTCTTGCTCTGTTACCCAGGCTAGAGTGCTGGAGCGTCACCCTAGCTTACAGCAACCTGAAACTCCTGGGTTCAAGTGAACTTTCTGCCTCAGCCCTCTGAGTAGCTGGGACTACAGGTGCACACCACCACGCCTGGCTAATTTTTTCTATTTTTAGTAGAGACGGGGTCTCACTCTTGCTCAGGCTGGTCTCAAACTCCTGACCTCAAGCGACCTTCCTGCCTCAGCCTCCCAGAACGCTAGGATTATAGGCATGAGCCATTGTGCCCGGCCTAAATCATGAAATTAAAAAAGCTGGAATAATGTTGCATTTTATATGTATAACAATGTATAATGCCTTGCTTTAGGTGGGAGAAGGAGAGAAATTGGTGAGAGCTCTTTTTGCTGTGGCTCGAGAACTTCAACCTTCTATAATTTTTATAGGTAAGAACATGTGTTCCAACTAAGTTAGTTGAGTATTTGTGAAATTCCCCTCTCCAAAGATGAGAGGTGTGATAGGAAAGGTTATTCAGAAGGAAAACATTTTAAAGAACAGTGAAGTTAAAGACTATCTAATTAGTATTAGTAATTTAAGCAGTAAGTTCTGTATTAGTAACTTAAGTAGTAAACTGGGGTAATCTCAGATGACTGACATAGCTTGGCCTTTATAATTGAAGTCTTATCCTTTTATTTCCTCTAGATGAAGTTGATAGCCTTTTATGTGAAAGAAGAGAAGGGGAGCATGATGCTAGCAGACGTCTAAAAACTGAATTTCTAATAGAGTTTGATGGTGTAAGTGTTGATTATGATATTTTTAATGTAGCAGCATTTTAGTATATATATTTTCCTGTTAAATGACCACAGTTAGAAACACAAATATCTTCATTTTTCTTTGTTACTACTTTATCTAAAAGTACTGAAAAATGTATTTTTGGCTTGTAGGTACAATCTGCTGGAGATGACAGAGTACTTGTAATGGGGGCTACTAATAGGCCGCAAGAACTTGATGAGGCCGTTCTCAGGTAGGGAGATTTGTGTGAAAACACATGCATTTATTACAGATATATTTACTCATATGTTCATCTTACATATTGTTTCCTTTACTCCCAGTTTGAAGACTAAATTCATTATTTTCCTCTCTGTACTGTCCTCTAGCCCAGGAGTGGGGAACCTTTTCATGTTCGAAGGCCACATTAATTTAGCCGTAATCAAATAAGGCCACATTCAAGGAACTTCAATTAGATATACTTAAAAATGTACATTATTTTGTGAAAATCTAACTACTGTGTACTTAATAATTTCAAAACAATGAACACTATTTATTAATTTTAAAGTTAACCTTTTAATGACTTTGTTTTGTCTGCTTTTTGTTGGTGACAGGATCTCATTCTGTCACTCACCCGGGCTAGAGTGCAGTGGCATCATCGTAGTTCAAACCCCCTGGCTCAAGTGATCCTCCTGCCCCTGCCTCCAGCGTAGCTAGGACTAAGAGTGTGCACTACCATTCCTGGCTAATTGATCTGTTTTTTGTAGAGACAGGATCTCACTCTTGCTCAGGCTGGTCTAGAACTTCTGACCTCAAGCAGTCGTCCCACCTTGGCCTCCCAGAGTGCTAGGATTACAGGCATGAGCCACTGCGCCTGGCCTGTTTTTTTTTTTTTTTTATTTTGAAAACTCTATGTTCTGACTGCCATGTCCATGATTTGCAATGACAGAGCCTGTGTGTATGCCCTAGGCAGCCCTTCATATATTTCAGTTCCATAAATGTTACGTAATTTTTTCATGATGTTTACATTTCTATTTGTTATCCTTCTTGATTTTAGGTGTTTTCAGATTCAAAAAAACAACAGAGATCTCTTTATTCCATTTCTTTTATCAGATATTTTATATGTTTTAAAGCATTATTGCTGGTAAAAAACATCTGCATACGTAATTGGTTAATTTAATTCTGACAATATGGAATTAAGGATTTTAAAACATTGACTAGAGAGTTTTAAAAGAGTAACAAAATATCTTTTTACATTGGTAACTATTATAAATGCGTTCAAATCCTTTGAATATTATACTTTAAGCCCTTTTTCTGTCATTTGCTACTTAAGCTGAGTTACCTTTAAATTCAAAATTATATTTCTAAAATTTCTGGAATCTATTTTTTGTTTAGGCGTTTCATCAAACGGGTATATGTGTCTTTACCAAATGAGGAGGTATGTATCTTTATTGGCGTTTTTTTAAAAAACCAAAACAACTACTATTTTAACAATATCAGGTCTTGCAATTCATGGTATAGCCACTTTGGAAAACAGTTTGGTGGTTTATTTTCTTTTCTTTGTTTTTTTTAGATAGGGTCTTGCTCTGTCACCAGACTTTGGAGTGCAGTGGCGTAATCATAGCTCACAGCAACCTCAAACTCTTGGGCTTAAGCAATCCTTCTGCCTTAGCCTCCCGAGTAGCTGGGACTAAGGCATGTGCCACCATGCCCAGCTAATTTTTTCTATATATCTTTAGTTGTCCAGATAATTTCTTTCTATTTTTTAGTAGAGACGGAGTCTCACTCTTCTCAGGCTGGTCTCGAACTCATGACCTCAAGCGATCCTCCCGCCTCAGCCTCCCAGAGTGCTAGGATTACAGGAGTGAGTCACCACGCCCAGCCTGGTTTGGTGGTTTCTTAAAAAGATAAACTTACCATCAGAACCAGCAATTCCGCTCCTAAGAATTTGCCTAAGAGAAACAAAAACATATGTCCACACAAAGACATGTATAAGAATTTTTGTAACAATAATATTAATAATATCTGAATCCTGCAAAGAATCTAAAATGTTCATCAGTTGGAAAATGAATAAATGTGATATATCCATTTAATGGGTACTGTTTAGCAATAAAAGGAATGAGCTGTACATGCTATATACTCAATTCATACATGAAATTCTGTGAATGAAACTCTGAAACATTATGGTAAGTGAAAGAAGCCAGATGATATATGTTATACATCATAAGATTTCATTTATATGAAATGTCCAGAAAAGGCAAATTTCTAGAAACATACAGCAGATCAGTGATTTGCTAGGGTCAGAGTTGGAGTGGGAATTAACTGCAGTCAGGCATGAGTCAACTTTTTGGAGTGATAAGAATATTCTAAAACTGGATTATGGTGATGATTGTACAACTCTTTAAATTTATTAAAAGTCAGTGAATTATCTACTTAACAATGGGTGAAATTCATGCTGTATGAATTCATGTCTCTAGAAAACTTTTTTAAATTATTGTTGTGTGGCTCAGACCCATAGCATCCTTGATAGTAATAGCAGCTACTTCCTTAGTGCTTCTTTGGATTATCTTCTCCAATTTTCTCAGGAACTCAATGTATAGATAATTTTAATTCCATTTAACAGACATGAATGAGGCTTCAAAGTAACAGTGAGAACTTGATCTTGACTCCCGGCTATTAAGTTAATTCTCAGCATGTGAAGAACTATTAATTCTGATGTCAGATTAGACCAGACTGATAATTCTTTAATACTTTTTTTCCAGACAAGACTACTTTTACTTAAAAATCTGTTATGTAAACAAGGAAGCCCATTGACGCAAAAAGAACTAGCACAACTTGCTAGGTGAGTAATTTGATTTGATTTATTTTGCAGCTTTTTTATGGGGGAGGATAAATAATTATTTTTCTGTGTTATTTAAAGTAAACTTTAAGTATGAAATGAGTAATTTATTTATCAGAAAAGTTCTTGTCTTATCCTCCATTGCCTTTATCTTTTTTCTTACCTCTCATTCCTATAAATGTTACCTAAATTTCAATTTTTATGTCCTCTATAAGACATGATCTAAATATCTAATGATGATACTATATTCTTTTTATACATTTATTAATACTTCTGAGTATAGTAATTTAAAATTCTAAAACATCTCATGTCTGCTCACACCAACACAGTTATTTTTATATCAATTTGTTCTTTTGTATTACATAGAATTTTTTTTTTATTTCTACATCTTAAACTTTTTAGTTAATAGTGTACTTACAAAGTGTATTGACTACAGATGACGCACTTGTGAATTTTAGTCCCTGAAAATGTCATAAAGTAATTTACAATATTCAACAAGTATGTGAGTAGCAACCCTGAGTTTCCAGATACCTATGAGAAAAGAACAATTTAAATTCTTGGAAGTATGGAAGTCCTTCTTTGTCATTTCAGTAAAGAATTCTAATGTTTGATCTGGGTAGTTGTTTAACATAGTAAATGATAAGTAAATGCTTTTCCCCTGTTTTATTTTCCTCTTCCCCTTTGCCTCACTTCCCTAGTTCTTAGTTCCCTCTGGTAACGTCTTGGCTGCCCAGGACTCTCCACTGTAGCATCCTATTCAGGTGTGCCTCTTTCTGCCAGTATCTTCTACTCCAGACCCTTCCTTCATCTTGTCTGTCCCACATTTAACGATATCTACCTTGATTGGCCCTTATTCCATTGCAAGAGTGCTCTTTGCCAAAATATAGACTAACTTATATAGAAGTAATTGTGTTTCTGTGTCAGTTGGCCACCAGTGGCTTGTAGATGTTAACTTTCCAGGTGACATGTTTACAATTTAGTGGAGCCTCGGAAGATAGTATGCCTTAATCTAAAGGAATGGTTCTAATGATTAAAATTTGAGCCAATATAAGGAGCTAGTGATAACACTGTTTTGCTTTCAGCACATGGGCCTTTCTGTCCCCTTAAAATCAAACCACATAACTGTTGGCTTGCTGACAAAGGCAAAGTAGTTTTTGTTCTCTTATGTGGAGATTTTAAATCTGCAGAGATGAAAATAATTTGCTGTTTCTTCCTTCTCCTTTTCAGAATGACTGATGGATACTCAGGAAGTGATCTGACAGCTTTGGCAAAAGATGCAGCACTGGGTCCTATCCGAGGTGAGTGTGTACAAGAGCTTGAAACATTTAGAACTATTATACTACTTTAGAAATTTAAGAAGTCCCTAATGGGAGATCCGTTTTTATTTTCAGTATGAAAGCAGTAAAGCTGTATTAGTGGAAAACTTGGTACAAAGTTGTTTCTAGATAGGAGTCAGGAAACTTTTTCTATAAAGGACCTAATAGAAATATTTTAGGCTTTGTAGACCACATATGGTCTCTGTTGCATAGTCGTCATCATCTTTTTTTTTTTTTTATAACCCTTTAAAAATATAAAACCATTCTTAGCTCACAGGTCATGTGAAAACAGTCCGTGAGCCAGTGGACCATCATCCTTGTTCTAGACAACAGGTTTCACTTCCTGATAGTAAGTAGCTGCAGCAAACGGAAAGGAGAAGAAAACTTTTTCAAGTATCCAGAAAAGAATAATTAAGGGGAAATGTTCTTATCTGTTTTCTGGTTCTTTTCAATATTCTAGTATCATTCGAAATTAATGTGTCTAAAGGAACTTATATAAAGAGAAGTTTTTATTTATTATATATTATCATTCAAGGATTTACACCAAAACATTTATTGCTATGTTTTGATTCAAGTCAATTTGTTGATTTTGAAATACTACAACTGATTCTTTTTAGATTAGGTTAAACTCACCGTGATACCACTTTTAGAATAGATGTTCTCAGCTACTTTTCCACAACTAACATAATAGGCAGTGGATGAATGATGCCCTCAGGTACGCACTCAGATTATTGGCTATGATGATATAATAGAACATGGAACACACAACTTCCAGAGCACTGCTTATAGTTTCACTCTTTATCTCTTACTAAAGAAAATGCAATTGTATGAGAAAGATGTTATCATAGTTTCTGCTGTAATTTGTGTTAAAAGCCTACATTATACAAAATTTTTTTGCTTTATTTGTTAAAAATTACTGGCAAAACATCTCCCATAGTGAAATAGGGTACTGATTAAGAACTGCTACTTTGAAAAATAACAAATATAGTCTTGCAAATATATTTTAATACTCTGGGTAAAAAAACTTGCCTGCTGCCTGAGGCATGAAATCTTGTCCAGATAGTAAACTCAGAAACAGTAGATAATATATTAGTCATTTGTATTTTTTAGAATATTTCAGTTATTATTCTGAAGCAGGCAAAAATTTTGGATTAAGAAAAGATGAACTAATGCCTTTTGTAGAGAATAGTTGTATTCTTTTAAGTTCACTTTGAAATTTCAAATAGTAGTAAACTATTGTTCCTGGGCAATATGCAAGACATTGACTACTTCCCAGTTACTCCTAAGAAGGAATATTATTCTATGCGTTTATAAATTGTATCTGCTCTCAGTATTAATGTGTTTCTTTCTTTTAATGTAATGATTTATATTGAACATATGCTTTTAGTTCATTGTATATGGTTTTGCCCCTCAGCAATTTAAACTTATATTTTACAGAACTGAAGCCAGAACAGGTGAAGAATATGTCTGCCAGTGAGGTATACTGTTTTACAATTATCTTTTCTTTGTTTTGATCCCTCTATATTGTAAGACTTATATTTTTATGTAGATTTTTCTAGTTCAATTAGAAACTAGAAAGAATTAACTTTGCTTCATTTCAAAATACAGAAGCTTGTGAAATCAATGTCTTATGTTCCTTGGTAATGGACAAAAAAAATATACGCAGTCATTAAGTCATTTTCTATCATATCACATTATGTAAATATTGAACAGAAGAAAATTTAGGAAACTTGAGGATTTTTGTTTTTTTTTTTTGGAGACAATCTCGCTCTGTCACCCTGGCTAGTGGCATCACCATAGTTCACTGTAACCTCAAACTCCTGGGCTCAAGCAATCCTGCTGCCTCAGCCTCCGGAGTAGATGGTGCCACCATGCCCAGCTAATTTTTTCTACTTTTTGTGGAGATGGGATCTCACTCTTGCCCGGGCTGGTCTTGAACTCCTGATCTCAAGCAATCCTCCTGCCTTGGCTTCCCAGAGTGCTAAGATTACAGGTGTGAGCCACCATGCCCAGGCTGGATTTCATACCTTTTGAAAATAACCTGAAGTTATAGCTTAACCCTTTAATGTTCTATTTTGTTAGTTTTTCAATAATCTTTTTTTCTCCTTATGGAAGCAGTACAATTACCATTGTAATATAATTTATTCTATTTTCTTAATAAGTCCCCCTTATAAGATGCTGAAGCATGTCTTTCGAAAAAATTATGTGTGAAATATAAAATTGGATTTACAGAATGGTCATAAGCTATGTGAACAAACTTTTGAAATCAGACTTGAATTACATTCGGCTCTCCATATGTGTGAGTTTGACATTCTTGGATTCAACCAACTGCAAATCAAAAATATTCAGGGGAAAGAAAAAAGGATCTATGCTGAACATGTATAGGCTTTTTCCTTGTCATTATTCCCCAAACAATATATAGTGTAACAACTATTTATTTCCATAGTATTTAAATTGTATTAGACATAAATAATCTAGAGATGATTTAAAGTATATGGGAGAATGTGCACAGATTATATGCAAACACTATGCCATTTTATATATGGGACTTCCAGCATCTGTGGATTTTAGTACCTATGAGAGTCCTGGAACCATTCCCCCAGGACCACCTAGGGACAACTGTATATTTGTAACTTATCTGTTAGAGACTTTTTTTTTATTGTCCAAGTTTCAACAGCTATGAAGGGGACAGTGAACTGTTAGCGTAGAGAATGAGTGTCAAGTACATTTTAGCAGTCTTTTAAATTTTATTTATTTATTATTTTTTTGTAGAGACAAGCTCTGGCTATGTTGCCCAGACTGGTCTTAAACTCGTGGCCTCAAGTGATCCTTCTCACCTCGGGCTCCCAAAGTGCTGAGATTATAGGCCTGAGTCACCACATTTGGCCAGGCAGCCCTCTCATTTTAACAGTAGTTTACTGAGGATGTATTTGACATGAATGAAGCTTGGGATAGAGAATTCTATTATATATACCCATTTCAGTGCTTAGCTACCATTACCTTAAAATTCATGTTTAAAGTATTAGCTCCATGTCCCTTTTGTCTGATTCATAATTTTAATTCCACATTTTTCTTTTCTTTTTTTCTTCTTTTTTTTTTTGAGACAGTCTCGCTCTGTTGCCTGGGCTAGAGTGCCGTGGTGTCAGCCTAGCTCACGGCAACCTCAAACTCCTGGGCTCAAGTGATCCTCCTGCCTCAGCCTCCTGATTAGGTGGGACTACAGGCACATGCCACCATGCCCAGCTAATTTTTTTTATATATTTTTAGTTATCCAGCTAATTTCTTTGTATTTTTAGTATAGACAGGGCCTTGCTCTTGCTCAGGCTAATCTCAAACTCCTGAGTTCGAACTATCCACCAGCCTCAGCCTCCGAGAGTACTAGGATTACAGGCATGAACCACCATGCCCGTCCTCTAATTCCACATTTTTTCAATTCTGTGTTTAAATATACAAGTACTGTGTCCCTTGGAAAGACCATAGAGAATAAAGGAAATAGGCAAAGGGTAGTGATAAACTAAAACCTCCACGTGGCATGTAAATTTAAGCAAGAAGCAATCTACAAATTCTCAGTGTATTCAAAAGTCATTCCAGACGCATCTTGAATTTGCCTGTCCCAAGACATGGAATTGGCAACTTTCTAGGAACCTTGGATCATTTTAATGGAAAGTAATGTTAAGACTCTGGGTGTAAAAATGTTATACTATGTCGTTTATTAGTACAAATGTTAGGTTAGCCCATTCCAATAACAAGAGCCTGAAAATACACATCGTCATGAGTCCATTCTGATAGACATGAGTCCATTCAATTTTTTAATCCCACACCTAAAAATATAATTGTATCCCCCATTTAAAAATGTCGTAAAATTATTTTTATTAAAAGTTTAAATACCAGAACTAAAAATGAAAGTTTTAACAGCCAAATGAATTACAAGAAATATTACTGGTACCTTTTATGACCATCCCATTAATTATATATACTCAGGTTATATTGTTATAATTTTTGGTTCTACTGTATACTGTCATCCAGTTTAAATTTATTTTTATTCTATAGTTTTGGTATTAATAATTAGATGTGACCTTTAGCTGTTAGTCATTATTTATGAGTTAATATTTATAAAGCACTTAAAATAGTATGGCACATACTAAACGCTATATGAGTCCATTAAGTAATTTTAAAATATGTAAAACTCAATAGTGGCATTTTATTATAGAGAGTAAGGAAATTCATTCTGTCGTTCCCATTTATGGGATGAAAGGTAAACACAAGTAGTTTGGTCTATAAAATATGTTTTAGAATTTTATGTACCCATTATTTGGTATGACTTTAATAACTAAGTATATTGTCAGGTACTAGTGTACATATACAAATTTAGATAAGAAAAACCCCAAATTGGCTGGGCACAGTGGCTCACACCTATAATCCTAGCACTTTGAGAAGTTGAGGTGGGAGGATTGCTTGAGGCTAAAAATCAAGACCAGCCTGAACACCATAGTGAGACCTCATCTCTACAAAAAAAATTAGCCAGGTGTGGTGACGTGTCCCTATAGTCCCAGGTACTTGGGAGGCTGAGGCAGGAAGATCACTTGAGGCCAGGATTTTGAGGTTGTTGTGAGCTATGGTGTTGCCACTGCACTCTAGCCTGGGCAACAGAGCGAGACTCTGTCTCCGAAAAAAAGAAAAAAAGGAGGAGAAGAAAAAACCCAATTTGTCCTTTGTATAAAGCTTATAATAATAGAAATTCAAATAATTGAGTTGGAATTTCTGTTCTTAAGGAGTAGTACTAAAATTATAGGTTAGAGATTTGAGATATATTATACTTCATTTTTCAAGCACAGTTTGTATCTAAATTAATCTTATTAATTCCTTTATCATTTTGTTTTGATAAGAATCTTTGCTATTTTTCTTCCTTACTGAATTATGCCAGTTGCTTTTTCCTGTTAACATACCATTAGTCTTTTACTAACTTTAAAATATCATATATAAATTTCATATATATACACATATACCAAACTATACACTTAAATGGGAATTTCATCAAAAGCTTTTAAAACATTAATTTCTATAACAAATAAATTTTATTCAGCAATGTCACAGATAATACCACAATTATATTCATCATTCTTCTACACTTTGGGCTTTAGGAAGAGCTAGTATGTGTTTTACACGTAAATAAGAAACAGGCTGGGTGCGGTCACTAATGCCTGTAATCCTAATACTCTGGGAGGCCAAGGTGGGAGGATCAATTGAGGCCAAGAGTCCAAGACCAGCCTTAGCAAGAGTGAGACCCTATCTCTACAAAAAATAGAAAAATTAGCCAGGTGTGGTGGCTGGTGCCTGTAATCCCAGCTACTTGGGAGGCTGAGGCAGGAGACTCACTTGAGCCCAGGAGTTTGAGGTTGCAGTGAGCTATCATGGCACCGCTGCACTCTAGCCTGGGCAACAGAGCAAGACTCTGTTTCCAAAAAAAAAAAAAAAAAAGAGAAAGAGAGGAGAGAGAAAGAAAGAAAGAAGAAGAAGGAAACAGTTCACATAGTGTGGAAACTATATGTCTTTTTTTTTTTTTGGCTAAGATTTTTCAGATTAGTTTACAAGTGTAGGTGATTTTTAATGTATACCCATGGAGATATCAAAGATGATATGACGTAGTTAGATTGGGTTTTATAAGATTAATAAAAAGGATGGATGAATTCCAGTTGAAATTTTGTCTAAAATTCTTTAACTTCTTATTTTGGGGCCAAATATACAGATACATGCCATTAATGTTTTTAACATGGGTCATTTTGTACCAAACTCCATTTTGCCTTTAAAAATACTTAGGTAAATATACATATTTATTAACTTAGCATTGTTTTAATCCACATTTCCAAAAGCAGTTAAAAATGTTAGAAAATAATTCAACCCCCCACTGCTGAATGTGACTGGCTTAAAAAAAAAAAAAGTTAGAAAATAAGACCAAATTAATACAAAATGCATAGGCAGTATTAGAACTTTAGAAAATTTCAGATATAAGCATCTTCTATGTTGTAGTTAAAGAACAATATTTCCTTTAAAGTCCCATGCATTCCTTGTAAACTTCCCTTTCCCTTCTAATAGACCCTAGCATGAATTTAGCGCAGAGTATGCTCGTGATAAGTGAGACTTGAGAAACCAAAATTTCATGAAACTATACATAGAAAAAAACAGTGGAAGGAAATAATTTAGGTAACAGTTGTATATATGAGTGGTGGAACTGTGAGTGATTCTTTTTTCTACTTGCCTGTATTTTGTCAACTTTTTTATAATGAGTATGTTTTGTTTTTATATTAGAAAAATATTATGCTTTGAAACATTACTATGATACTAAACACAAGTAATAAAAGTATATTAGTATAGCACTGTCTAAGATTTCTTTTATAGCAAACTTATAGAGAATCTATTAAATGATTGGCATGACTTTCTAGGAATATATTTAAATATATTATAACATTAATAACAGCAGCACCATTACTTTAATCTGTCGTTGAGTCAACCATTGTATACATGTTCATCATTTGTATCGTCGTGTTTTTTTTAAAAATCTAGATGAGAAATATTCGATTATCTGACTTCACTGAATCCTTGAAAAAGATAAAACGCAGCGTGAGCCCTCAAACCTTAGAAGCGTACATACGTTGGAACAAGGACTTTGGAGATACCACCGTTTGAGGATATACCTTTGTTAGCCTGCAGAACATTTAACAAGAGAGAAACACACAGTCTTCAGTGAACAGTTATCAGTTACAGAAATGCAGCCTAAGTTTACAGAACTTTGCAAAGTCTTACATGTTTGTGCACCAAATTTGAACCAGAAAACAAATTTAAATAAAATATACAATGTGAATGGAATATTTTGTTGTTTAAGGCTTTCTTGCCTTGATGATCATGGTTATCCCAGTGAGCACTGGAAGTTAGAGCACAACACAAACTGATTCTGGTCTTCTTTACCAATATAATCATAATGTAAATAATAATTTGTATATCATGTTGCGGATTAAGGTATTCCAGAGACAGTGAATGGTAGAAGACACAAGAGGCTTTAGTTGTTTGTCTTCTGGCGTTTTTTCTTAAAATAGTAATTTTTCCTACCTTTCTTTCCTACTGTTGTCTTAACTATGGGTGATTGGAATGCCAAACACTTAAGTTTCTTTTTTGTTTCTTTTTTTTTTTTTCCTAATAAATTCAGTGTGCCAAATGAAACTTTTTTCTAAATAACAATAATAGGAAAAAGTTATGTTGTGGGTTTTTTCTTCTTCATAAATCTACAGACATCATACAATTGTTATGTTCTTTTCACTTTTTATTTTTCTATTACCTTGGTACCAAACAATTTAGAAAGCAATATAATAGCAACAACGCAAATCCGGTAGAATAGAGAAGGTTTGAAGGTTTGAGTTACTCTGTCATATAACATGTAGATCAGTCCTCATGTGACCTGCAGTATTTTTTTCTAATATCTTTGTCAAAAATCTGCTGTAGACTGTTAACTTATTTCTGATGGAATTTATTTTCTGCTAGAATTATTCTAATACTGCTATAAAACTGATTCCAGTGTGAGAGAAGGGAAATACTCAGAGCTAAGACATTTCTAATTTATTGCTTATTACTTTCTTACTGTTTACAGGATAATGATAAGCCAGTGGAAATACCATCTTTTATTCCTAATATTTATTAATCCCTTCAATGAAACTTTAAAAAAATACTGAATTTTTATACATTGCAACATTTTATAGGTTTCTTGTGCTCACTTTATTAACTAAAAAGTTCTAGTCTGTCGATCTGCCTTTTGTTCCCCAAAAATGTACAGTAATTCTGTTTCTTGTATAAATATGCCTGGATTTTTATTATAAAAATGTCATTATAGGAAGTAGACTCATGTCATGGCCTTTTAAATATTGTAATAAAGGCAAATGGATATTTGCTCTTAGTTTACTGGTTAAAAGTTTGTTTACAGAATTTTTCTTTGGTGCTTAAATGATGCTATGTAAAATCTCATGGATGGAAGGAATAATTTGTAGAAATAACAAAGATTTTTCACTTAGGAAATATTTATTTGGTTTTGAGAGAATACATTAAAATAAAAAACTTGCCCCTAACAGATAAGAATTTTATAATGAAGACATAAATTATTCTTAATTTTACTCTTGCTCTTGTAGAAGATGTATGATTTCTTAAGATCATATACTGTTTGTAGCCATAATTTGAATCATGTCTCTTTTAATCATGACTTTAGAACTCCCTGCATAATAAAAAATGAGAGTTGAGATAAATAGAAAAATTTTTTAAACCAAAGCTATGCATATTTTAGATGGGTTTTATCTTTTTACGGTCTCAAACATTAAATCATCAGTTAGAAAATATTGATAATAAAAGGTGGTAATGAAATATACATGAAAAGAATTAGGGGAAATTTCAAATTAAAACATTTTTAAGAAAGCCCATAAAATTTCATTTTGTTTTCATTTAGAAAGGGATTAAAATTATTGATAGATAACTAACTAATCATATTAAAGAACTATGTGGTTCCAGGTCAACTTTTAATATATAATCTTTAAAATTAATCATGATTATTGGGAAAGTTTTTGGATAACAAAGATTTCAATTGTTAAAAGATATAAAAGTTAATATTGTAACTATTGAGTCAGAAAATTATATTACTGTATAGAAGTTACTTTACTTTCCTGATAAAGTCTGGAATTCAGCTAGTGCTAGAGAACTATTTTCTATGACTTACTATGACTGAGTTTTATTTTAAGCTGTATTTCTTTCATAGAAGGGCCATGAAAATAGAATGATGACTTAGTAAATAAGAGATTGGTTTGGTCTTTTTCAATAAAAATAGAAGTTGTTGAGGTTTTCTGAATTAATATTGACCTAGATTGTGACTTTTTAGATTTTGTGTTGAGCTCTATTATATTACTTCCTAGAAGATATTGCTTAAACATTAAGCGTTAGTGTGCTCTTCATGTTAATATGGCAGAGTTTTGTAAACTAAATTAAAACTTACTGATGTGTACCGGACTTTGAGCCAAGGGAAAGAATCAGTACTGTCCTTCCAGGTATCTTAAGAGTAAAAGCTTACTCTGAGACAGTCTGCCCATTGAGGTTATTAGATTTCTGACTTGGAAATATGCTTTGTGCTCAAGAAGAATTGGAGGAAAAGAAGATACTAGAATTCTAATTTAAGTACGCATACAGCAGGCTTTGTTTATAGTGTAAAATTCTTTATATTTTGTACAAAAGCTAATTCTTTTGGTAAAATGAACCATTTATAGTTTGTTTTTAAACTCTGAGTCAAAGGATTTTCCTTTAAACGTTTGTCTCGATTTTAGTCTGGTCTTTTGTACTTTTTTCCAGAAGAAATGAATTAAAGGGTACATCTGCATAAAGTAGGTTTTTTCTTAATGGATTGGAAATAAATGATAAAACATATTTTGCCTTTAATTTTTTACTCTAAAAGTTTTTGAGATTTCAGGGGTTGCAGTATGATAATGAAGGAGCAGCTTGTATTGGACTAACTCTTGTCAATAACAATTATAAACTCTGAACAAAATATAGTTAGAAGGCAATGATTAGAAGGCTCTGGAGAGCAATCAAAACCAGGCAGAAACTTCACAAAATCCTGTAGTAGAAGACATCCACATTAACCAGCTTTAACCCATAGGGCAATTTCCAGTTTGTACAGCTCACTTGGGAATAGAACTCAAGCAGAATATGGTGGTCTTGCTGGGCTGAGGAGTCATTTGGGAATTCTAGAACAACTGAAAATTAAAAGGGAAATTTTGGGAAGGAGAGTACCTTGGAAAGTAAGCCCCAAGTCTGCCTTACATATTCCTTTCAAATCCTTGGTGGATTCCAAGATGTACCTATGCAGTGTTATATTCAAAGGAACCCAGCAGAAAGCAGTAGTTGAAGTCTAAAGAACTAAGCAGAGATTGCAACTGCTCAAGGACAGAGTTTGAAATTAAAGATCCACTAAGAGTGGTTGAGTAAAACACTTTGTGTTTCCCATTCAAACCCAAAAAGGACCATGCCTTGAGGAGTGACAACATCCTATAACTGAGGGCTGTGTTTTAGCACTAAGGACAAAATGGAAAGAAACTCACTGTAACAAATCTTAAATCACAGCATCAAGATTATCCACTAGTAATTTAAAGCCAGAACAAAACATTATTTAGAAGAAAACAATCCAAAGTCTTCATAAAATATCTATCCCCAAAGTTCAGTACACAATAAACAATTAGCAAGCATACAAAGAAAACTTGTGATCCTATTGTATCAATTTCCCTGATAAAAAATTATGTGATTATGCCATAATTGATAGAAAATACACAGAAGCAGATGCACAAATGACCCCTATGAGAGTGATTTTAAAATAGCTTTAAAATATGATGTGGCCGGGCATTGTGGCTCATGCCTGTAATCCTAGCACTCTGGGAGGCCGAAGGCAGGAGGATTGCTTGAGCTCAGGAGTTTGAGACCAACCTGAGCAAGAGTGAGACCCCATCTCTACTAAAAACAGAAAAATTAGCTGGACGTGGTGGTGCCTGCCTATAGTCCCAACTACTTGGGAGGCTGAGGCAGGAGGATTGCTTGAGCCCGGGAGTTTGAGGTTGCAGTGAACTGCGATGACACCACTGCATTCTAGCTCAGTCAACAGCGAGACTCCATCGCATAATAAATAAATAAAATATGTTAAAGAATTTATAGGAAAAGAGATAGTGGATGAACAGATTGGGATTTTCAGCAGAGAATAGAAATTAAAAACCCAACGGTAGCTTTGCACAGTGGGAATGTTGTAGCCAACGTGGTTTATCCAAGACATGATTATTGCTAATTGAAAACTTTTCCCAATACTCCAGTGCGATGACTTGCGATATAGTCAGCACTGGCAATTTTTGACAGTCTCTACAGAGACTGAATATTAAAGGAAAAAAACCAATGGAAAGTCTCAATGAAAAATAGCAATCTTAAGTGAAAAATACAGTATCTGAAATTAAAATTTTCATTGTATGGGCTTAACAGTAAACTGGACACAGTAGAGGACTGACTAAACTGCAAGACAAACCAACAAAATTATCAAACCAAAGCACAGAGAGAAAAAAAATAGCAGATGTTTGAGACCTGTGGGACATTATCAGTCTAATGTTCCTGTAATTTGAGGTAAAGGAAGAGAATGGGGCAAGGGAAATACTTGAAGCAATAATGCCCAAAATTTTCCCAAATTTGTTGAAAGACATCAACTTACAGATCCAAGTTCAGTGAACCCTAAGAAGAATAAATATAATAAAGACCATATCTGGATACATCACATTGCCCCAAAAGAAAAAAAAAATGCTTAAAAACAGCTTTGGGGCAACAGATAGCATTATATCAAATAAACAAGAGCTATGGCTAACTTCATCAGAAACAATGGAATTCAGAAAATGATGGAATGAAATCTTTAAGGTGTAAAGATTAAACAACAAAAGTTAACCTAAATTTTATATCTAGTTAAAATATCCTTAAAGTATTAAGGCAAAATTAAAGCTTTTCCAGATGAACAAAAGCAGAATGTATTGCTGGCAGACTGACATTACAGAAATAAGAAATGCTTTAAGAAATTCTTCAGGCTGAAGGAATATTATCCACAATGGGAACCTGTATCTCCAGGAAGGAATTTAAAACTTTGGAAATGATAAATATGTTGGTAAATATGAAAGACATTTTTTCTTAATTTTTCTACATATTGGCCATTTAAAGCAAAAGAAAATTACAGTATTTATAATGTATGTAGAAGTAAAATATAGGACAAAAATAGCACAAAGGGCCATAGAGGGCAATAAATGGAATTATATTGAAATAAGTTTATTACATTGTACACTAAGTAGAATAGTATTAATCTAAGGTAGTCCATGGTAAATTAAGGATGCATATTGTAATCTCTTACCAGCCACTGAAAAAACAGTACAGTAGATCTACAAAGCCATTAGAGAAGATTTAGTAAAATCACATTTTATTAAAAATAAGAAAGGAGACAAAAGGAACAAAGAACAGATGAGAAAAATAGAAAACATAAAGGATGGTAAAGCTGAAATAAAGTGATGTCAAATAATTAAGTTAGATTTAAATGAATTGCTCTTTTACTCCTTCCTGAACTTTTTGTTTTTTTCTTATTTTGTTTTTTATTTTTGTTTCTCTTTCCACCACCCCCTTCCCGCCCCATCCCCCGCTGCCCCCTAAACTATTGTTTTAAAGTCATTAGGTGGCTGGGCCCTCAAGACTATTTGCAGGTTTAATGATTCGCTAGGAGCACTCACAGGACTCAGCATAGTCATAAAACAATGATTTATTACAGCAAAAGGATACAAAGCAAAATCAGTAAAGAGTAGAAAGGGAATTGAGTGAAGTCCAGAGGAAACCAAACACCAGCTTCCAAGAGTTCTTTTCCAGGGGAGTCACACAGGATGCTCTTAATTCCTCCAGCAACAAGTGACAACATGTGTGGAAGTGTTATGTCTGTTAGGCATAGTGAGCTCCTCTATCTGTTAGGGAATGGGAGAAATCCTTCCCCAAATCCAAGTTCCCAAATGCCAGCCCAGGGCAAACCTTGCTAGCAGGGTTTTCTAAGGATAGCAGTCTCAGGCCTGGTATTTTAACTCTTCTGCACAGTGGTCCAGATCAAAGTGTTTACAGCGGGTAGAAGGGAACTATGGTAGCTCAGAGTTGAGTGTCAGAGACCTAGTAGGGAGAGGAGGGTATTTATAATTATGGGCAGCTAGGTATGGGGTGTCAGGGACAGAGTGAGGAAGTTACTCACATGGTGGGTAGCAGCAACCTGGAGTGAGCTATGTTGCCCACGCTGGACTTGAACTCCTGGCTCAAGCACTCTCCCTGCCTCAGACTGCCAAGTAGCTGGGACAACAGATGCATGCCACTGTGCCTGGCTTCTCCAAGTTTAACTATTTCCTTCCTTTTGGTTGCTTTGGGTTTAGTTTGCTCTTCTTTTTCCAGTTTCTTCAGGAGGAAGTTTAGATTATTGATTTGAGATTTTTTCTTTTTTCTAACTTACACATTCATAGCTGTAAAATTTTCCTCTGAGCACTGCTTCTGCTGTATCCCATAAATTTTGGTATGTCTTCATTTTCATTCATCTCACTGTATTTTTTTTTTTTTTGAGACAGAGTTTTGCTCTGTTGCCTGGTATAGAGTGCCATGGTGTCAGCCTAGTTCACAGCAAACTCCAACTCTTGGGCTCAAATCATCCTCCTGCCTCAGTCTCCCAAGTAGCTGAGACTACAGGCACATGTCACCACACCCAGCTAATTTTTCTATTTTTAGTAGTTATGGGGCCTCACTCTTCCTCAGGCTGGTCTCAAACTCTTCACCTCAAGCGATCCTCCCTCCTTGACCTCCCAGAGTGCTAGGATTACAGGTGTGAGCCTCTGTGCCTGACCCATCCACTGTATTTTTTAAGTTCCCTTATAATTTCTTCTTTGATCCATTGATTATTTAGGTGTGTATTTTGTAATTTCCACAAGATGTGAATGTCCCAAGTTTCTTCTGTTATGGATTACCAATTTCATTCCATTATGTTTAGAAAGTATACATTCCATTATGGTTTTCTCTGGGTGAATGAGGCAATCAATACGTTCTCACTTGTCTTCCTACTCCCAATCTTACCTAGGAGTAGCAAGTACACAGTAGCAGTTAAGACTTTAGAACCAGGTTGTGTAGGGCAGAAGTGTAATTCTGCCACTGACTGTATGTGTGACCTTAGCAAATGATTTTCTAAGCAGGGGATGATAGGAGTATCTATATCAAAAGGCTGTTATCAGGATTAAATAAGCTAACACATTAAACTCTTAGAACAGTGCCTACCAAATATTAAGTGCTTAATAAATCTTAGGTATTATCATCCCATGTACAATCTGAGGACTGAACTCTGATGTTTTTCTTTGCCCCAAAAAATTCCTTTCTAAGGTGGTCTGGTGAGTCATGTCTACAAATGATAAAATCTCAGTAAACAGGTTTTTATGATTTCATTTACTTCATAACCTGATTCCAGTATAGCATCACATAAAAGATAGAAGACACTTATCTTAACTCAAGCATTCCTTTCTGCTGATTCCTAGTCCTTTGGACAAAGCCTCTTTCAGCCAGTCGTCAACTAAAGAATCCCTAAATCCACCTGTGATTTGTAAGCCCCTGCTTTAAGATGTCCCACCTTTTTGGGCCAAACCAATGTATGCCTTCCGTGTATCGATTTATGACTTTACCTATAATTTCTTTCTCCCCAAAATGTATAAAACCAAACTAACTCTGCCACAGCGAGTCCACTTGCTCAAGGCTTCTTGGGCGTGGCTCCAGGCTATGGTCCTCAAATTTGGCTCAGAACAGACCTCCTTACTTTTTTTTTTTTTTTTTACAGAGTTTGTCTTCTTTTCTATTGACAAATCCATTCTCTACACCGCAGCCTCAGTAATGCTTAAAGAATGTAAAGGTCACTCCTTGTTAAAAACTCTACTCTGGCTTTTTGTCTCACTTAGAAAAAAAATACAAGCACTTTATCACTAATTTAGAAATTCCTGCTTGATCTGGCCCCTGTCTCCCATTTAGATCTTCTCTTCATTTCTTTCTCTCAAGCACAAAGCTGCAGACATTCTGCGTTCTTTCAGGTCCTAAAACACCCCTGCTCAGTTTGACTTAGGGTATTTGCACCAACTGTTTGTTCTGCTTGGAAAAATCTTCACAGAAAGACTTTCACCATTCAAAGTTAAATTTCATCTCCTTAGAGCAGCTTTCTCTGACCACCACTCTAAATTAGCCATACAGTTGCTCTGTATAGCATTATAGGTTGAGGATCACTAATCTAAAAATCTGAAATTAAAATGCTCCAGAACCCACAACTTTGTGACTGCAGACGTGATGCCACAAGTGAAAATTCCACACCTGACCACACATGATGGGCTGCTGTCAAAACCTTATCTCATGCACAAAATTATTAAAAATATTGTATAGGCCGGGCATGGTGGCTCACGCCTGTAATCCTAGCACTTTGGGAGGCCGAGGCGGGAGGATTGCTGAAGGTCAGTAGTTCAAGACCAGCCTGAGCAACAGTGAGACCCTGTCTCTACTAAAAATAGAAATTAGCTGGACAACTAAAAATATATAGAAAAAATTAGCCGGGCATGGTGGAGCATGCCTGTAGTCCCAGCTACTTGGGAGGCGGAGGCAGGAGGATCGCTTGAGCCCTGGAGTTTGAGGTTGCTGTGAGCTAGGCCAACACCAAGGCACTGTAGCCCAGGCAACGGAGCAAGACTCTGTCTCAAAAAAAAAAAAACAAAAAATTGTATAAAGTTACCTTCATGCTATGTGTATAAGCCATACATGAAACATAGATGAGTTTGGTGTTTAGATACTTCATTATGTATATGCAAATATTCCAAAATATGAAAAAAATCTGAAATCCGTAACACTTGTCCCAAGCATTTCCAATAAGGGATACTCAACTTGTAACCTATCTTTTACATGACACTACTTATGAATATCTTTTTAAAATTTCTTTTTTCTTGCTTTTGTCCCCTCTTATTAGAATATAATTTTCACAAGATATACGCATGTGTTCCAAATTCAGTCTTTATCGAATGCTGGTTTTTCTCCCAAGTTTTCTATAATTAACATTACTTCTATAACAAAGTTTATGGAGAATCAAAATAGTACTTTAGTAAGCAGACCACAGTACTCTGCAATTAGTTCAATTAATTAAGGTAAACGAGACGTATAACTCGAGGCAAGTTTCTTAATCTTCCTCTTTCCTCTCTTGTAAAGCGTAAATACTATCTATTTCATAAGGTTAAATCACACAACACAGGTAACAGAGCTGCAGCACTCAACGAAATCCTCCTAACATTACAAATAAACCCTAATCGCTCCTTGCCACTGGCCTTAGGCGCTTCAAGCCCGTGTCAACCCTCAGCACCGTTCGGAGAAGCCGCTCTAGACATCGCTTTTGCCTCTAAAAAAATGCAGTGGCAGCCGGGAAGGGGGGGCGGGACCCGGAGGCCAGGCACGTACTTCCGCTCACGCGTCCCTCATAGCCAATCGGCCTCTGTTGCCCCACCCCTTCCGTTATGGGGAAAAAACGAGCTCACAGAGCGTCTTCCGGCGGGAGCTGTGCTGCTCCTTATCATGGTGAGTTGGCCAGCGGGGATGAGGGTTTCTGTTCTAGGTGGTTCGTCTTATCATCTCTCGTTCTGAAGGGACCTTGAAGTCCCTCAGCCGCCCAGAGAAGGGGGTCATCGGAGTTGCGGTCGGGCCCCTCGGGAGAGGTGGCTGTCACTCGAAAGGTTGCCCTCAGAGCTCTGATCCCTTTTGGTCTCTCACCCTCTTCCTTTGGCGCTCGGGACTCTGGCCCCGCTACCGGCGAGCTTTCAGGTCCTGGTCAGTTTATGACTTTCCCCGGTCGAGATTTCCTTGACATAGAAGTAAAAGTCTTTGTCGGCGTCAGCGACTGTACCTCCAGCAAAAGATCTGAAAACAAGTATACAGCGACAGCTATAATGGTGATTCTTAGAGCAGTGACAGTAACGCCAATGGAAATAAAGAAGGTTATTAGTCGGTTTTAAGGCAAACGCCCCACTCTACAACTTGGCTTGACTGAATAGCAGGTGGCCTGATATGGCAGCAGTTTTCATAAGGGCAGTGACTACAGAAAGTCAAGATGTTGGTAGAATGTCTTATTGCTGCTTTATTTCTGCATTTGTAGAAACGAGTGGGAGATCTCAGTAGACGTTACGGTTATTGAGATGTGTTATCTCTAAATTTGCTTAGAGGAATTAGTCATTTTATGCCGTTAGAAATCAAGTATATAGCTGTGTGAATTTTATCTAAAGATAAGCAGTTGGTTAGGATTTCAGATGTCAAAGTGATGTGTGCCTTTTGAAAATGGATTTATCAGAAAAATTCATGGAGCACTTACTGATAGTCAGCATATGAGAAAGGAACTACACTTCTGTGCCCAAACTGTTTTCACTCTATTCAGTTTTTTTCTTAAGTGCATGTTGTTGAAAAAAATGTCTTATTCAGACACTTTGTCTTTTGAAATTTTCTGTGATCTTTTTGCACACAGAAAACGGGTAAAAGTTTATCTTTTTTTGGCCAGCAACCAAATAGCCTCTAGCTATGCTTTTCAAAATATTCATTATTGTGTAGCCAGAGTTATATTTCTAAAATTTGACATCACTCCCTTGCTTAAAATTTCTCTATTTTTATATAGCACTCAAGATAGTCCTAACTGTTTAACATGGCATACAAAGCCATCCATAGTCATGCTTCTTATCTTACATAACAGCCTCTTTTTTATACGTACACGTACACAACATGCATATTCTAGCCACAGTGAACAGCTCGCAAATCATGATGTATGAATTGGGCTTTTGCACCTATTGTATATGGTATTCCAGCTGCCTGAATTGTCTTGTATCTCACACTCCTAGGCTCAAGCTGTCCTCTTGCTTGAGCCTTCCACACCCGGCTAATTTTTCTATTTTTTGTGGAGACAGGGTCTTGCTGTTGCTCAGGCTGGTCTTGAACTCCTCGCCTCAAGGGATCCTCCTGCCTTGGCCTCTCAAAAGGCTAGGATTATAGGCCTGAGCCACTGCATCCAGCCCCATAATTCTTTTTCTTGAGACTTTCCTCCATGATATCCTAGTATCATGTTGGGTGCTTCTCCTTTTTGCTCCCATGCTACATTGTGCTTTGGTACATTTATACGTATGTGTATATATACACACACATACATCCATATATACATACATATACACACAAAAATAAACATACGTAAGCAACAATTTATTACATAAAGAAAGCTTTGCAAAATGCATACATATCATAAAAACCTAACTTGCCTAAAACACTCCTGAAGTGTTTTTTGTTTTTTTTCATGTCAGCATATCATGGGGGTACACACGTTCAAGTCACGGATGTTGCTCCTGCCCTCCCTCCCCCTCAAGTGCAAGCTTCAAGCGTGTCCATCCCCTGGATGATGCACATCGTACTCTTTGTGTATGCATATACCCGTCCCCTCCTCCCCTCCCCCCTGCCCAACATCCAATTCCGGAAATGTTTTGAAGGTAAAGGGATAAGAAACTTAAAATTCAGAGGTTTTTAACCATTAACTCACAGCCCTAATTTAATAAAGTTAAATTTGGATCCCTTGTGCTTTTTGCCGATAACATCTATAGCCTTTACCAGACTATGCTAAAATTGTGTACGTACTTGTCTTTCTCACTTCCTAGACTGTAAGCTCATTGAGGGCAGGATGCAAATATTTCACTCTGGTATTTCCAGAGCCTTGTACAGTGCCTGGCCCAGAGAAAGTTTTTAATAAATATCTGATTTATAAACACTGAATAAACTATGGCACTAAATCTGTATGCTTGAAACAGTATTAGTAATACAAGGAAATAGTAGCATTTAAGATTTATTTTAAAGGTTATGGGGAAAAAGATTTTATCTGTCACTGATTATGTATTATTAAGAATATGCTATGGCAAAACAGTGCTTTCTTAGAAAATGTAAAGAAAATATAGCCCTTGTCATTAGTGAAGTTACTAAATATTAACTTACAATGCAAAGTAAGGTCAAGACTGTCCTATAGTAAACTACAAATTAAGTGGCATAAAAAAAAACTACAGTTTGAAATAATCTAGGAAGACTTCATGTAGCAGGTGAAACATGAAACTGAGCAATTTGTGCCGTAGTCTAATACTCTTAATCAAATATTTGTTTCATTTAGATGAGGAGACAGAAGTCAAGTATTACAGGGCTCGCAGAGCTTGGTCCCAACAGGTCTGACCTTTTCACGATAGAGTAGGTTTATCATGAGACCAGGGGTAAATCAGTTTAGCTGGAGTTGAGGATTTCTATCTGGAGTAAGAGATAAGACTGGAAAGAAAAGGTAAGCATTGAAAGCTTGGAATTTCAGGTTATAAAATTCAAGTTTATCCTGATAGCAACGGAGAGCCAATATAATTTTGGAAAGAGTGATATGAACATTAGAAATTTGGTTTTGTTTTCAATATCAGGATGGCATCTGAAGTGGTTCTCTATTTTTTAGAAACCTTGTTGATTTTCTTAATCTGAAACTTAAAGTAACTTAAGTGGGTTGAAGTTAAACAGAAGATATCCAAGGATAACAATATTGGCAGAATTTTTTATCTTTGTGACCAAAATATCCCACACATAATTCTTTAAGAAAAGAATATATAGAATATGTTTATTAAGATTAACATTTATTAATATGTCTAATCAAAATAGCATATTGTTCCTTTTAAAATGAACTAGCTTAGCAAAGCCTTAGGGTTACACACATACTAGTCTTTATTTGGATTGAAAATTAGTAACACTTTTCTGATGCTTTATTTTTACTGTTTAAAATATTTTTTATAGGCTGGGTGCGGTGGCTCACGCCTGTAATCCTAGCACTCTGGGAGGCCGAGGTGGGTGGATCGCTCAAGGTCAGGAGTTGGAGAGCAGCCTGAGCAAGAGCGAGACCCTGTCTCTACTAAAAATAGAAAGAAATTATCCGGACAACTAAAAATACATAGAAAAATTAGCCGGGCATGGTGGCACATGCCCGTAGTCCCAGCTAATTGGGAGGCTGAGGAAGAAGGATCGCTTGAGCCCAGGAGTTTGAGGTTGCTGTGAGCTAGGCTGATGCCATGGCACTCTAGCCCGGACAGCAGAGTGAGACTCTGTCTCAAAAAAAAAAAATAAATAAATAAATAAAATATTTTTTGTCTTTTTTTTATTTGAGACAGGGTCTGGCTCTGTTGCCCGAGCTAGAGTGCAGTGGCATCATTGTAGCTCATTGCAACCTCAAACTCCTGGGCTCAAGCAATCTTCCTGCCTCAGCCTTCCACATAGTTGGGACTACAGGCACACGCTACCACGCTCAGCTATATTTTTTATTTTTATTTTTTGTAGAGATGGAGTCTTGCTATGTTGCGTAGGCTAGTCTCGAACAATCCCACCTACCTTGGCTTTCCAGAGTGTTGGAATTACAGACGTGAGCCACCCCCACCTGCCCTGGCCTTCTTTATCATTTTATTACTTTTTTATTATGAAAAATTTCAAACATATACAAAAATAGAGACAATATAATATAATGAGCCCCCCTACCCATCCCCTGCTATCAATAATTATCAACACTGTGCCATTGTTTTTTTTGTGCCAAGGCTACTGCTTGGTCCTTTTTCTGCCTTTCCTGAGTTTCAGCATAATGCAGCAAATGACATATCTAAGCTTTGAAGAAATGGGTTATCCCTCCTTGCAGCTACTCTAATGTTCCCTAGATGCTAACTCTGTAGAAAAGTCATGCCTCTGCTTGAATTACATCTGAAGGTGTTTTACATTTATAATCCGTTAATACCCCAATTCCACTACTTTCTGGGGCTTCAGAGTCAAATTGGCAAACTTTAGTAGCCAAACTACTTTGTGGCTTTTACCATCTAGGAAAGTATTTTGTTAAAATACTTTCCAAATATTTTATAAATATTTGGAAAATCCTTTTTCCAAATATTTAAGTATGTGGCACTTAGCAATCAAATTATTGTAAAGGGTTTTTTCCCCCTGGAAATAGTTACTTTGAATAACAGAATTTTCTCTTTACAAGTAGGTATAGGCTGAGCATGGTGGATCGCATCTGTAATCCTAGTACTTTGGGAGGCCCAGGTGGGAGGATTGCTTAAACCCAGGAGTTTGCAGTTGCAGTGAGCTATGATGATGCTATGGTACTCTAGCCCAGGTGACAGAGTGAGACCCTGTCTTAAACAAACAAAAAAAAAACCTACAGAGTATTGCTGTGGGAAGCCTATGCCAGAAAAATTAATAGGGCCATGCCATATTTTCAGCATATAAAAGATTAAGTATTTTTGAATGGTAACTGAAGAAATCAGTAATCATAAGTCTTTTGGCATTATTCCCATTATTAGCAGTAAACATCATAAATTCAATTCATGATAGCACACACTTTAAAGTACCATTTTTGGCCTTCCTCATAGACATAAATTAAGTTTCTGCTTCATTGTCTGTTCTACATCATAGGAAAATGACTGGAATGGTTTTCCTTAAATTTGGGATTGTAGGATTTTATATATAGAGTATATGGCAAACACGATATTCTCTTCTATGGTAGGGGGATCAGCATGTGCTGAGAAGCCACTTGAGAAAGATAGGCCTCCTCCAAAGCAGTGGAATCTGTGGTTCAGCAAGAGGTGGGTGGAACTATAGGGAGAGGCATGCCATTTTTTATTTTTAAAATAGCAACAGAAATTGTGATTTCAAATTAGCAATACAAAGTCTCACAAACAAATATTGTGAATAATAGGCAGCTATTGATTTGGCCAGCTTTATAAATATATAACTTTTTAAACTGGGTCATTTGTCTTTTTTTTTTTTAATTTGTATAAACTCTTTGTGTATAGAGAAAATTGGAAATCGACCTATTGTTTGTCATGAATTAGAATTTTTTTCACAGTTTAACTTATCTAGAGTCCTCCCCGCTTTTAGGGTATTGTATTCCCATGTGAGACTATGTAGTAAAATTGATGAATTTTTTTCCTTTACAGCCTCTTGGGTTTATGTCATATTAAAAAGGTCTTCTCCAACTCCAAGATTATGAAATTATACATCCATACTTTTTCTTCAACTATTCTGTATAGTTTTATATTTTAATTTCTTTTTGCTTCTCCTCTCCTCTCCTCTTTCTTCTTTCTTTTTTCTTCTTTCCAGGGTCTTACTCTGTAACCCAGGCTGGAGTACAGTGCCCTGATCATAGCTCATTGTAACCTTAAATTCCTGGGCTCAGGAGATCTTTCTGCTTTGGCCTCCCAAGTAGCTGGGACCATAGGCACGCACCACCACATCGGCTAATTTTTCTAGTCGTAGTAGAGATGGGGTCTCACTCTTGCTCAAGCTGGTTTGAACTCCTGAGGTCAAGCAATCCTCCCGCCTCGGCCTCCCAAAGTGCTAGGATTACGGGCATGAGCCACCACACCCAGCCTGTATATTATTTTTAAAATAATAACAAATTAGGAGAGGAAGGATGCAACATTACCTTTATCAAAATACCATTTATTGAATAGCTTATATTTTCTCCCTCTGACGTTGAATACTCATATGTATATGAACTCTCCTTTCTGCTAAGGCTTTCCCCACAGGGTTTCCTTGGATGGTAAATCTCTAGTTGCCACTTGGTCTTCTTTCTCATTGGTAACACTACTGCTAGGCCCTTTCTCTTTTAGACCCATACTACGTACTAGCCAGGGCCATGGAGACTAGCTAGGATGTCAGATACTTTGACTTAACACCTAGTAGAGAACCTCAGGGGTTTTACTAAAATAGTCGTCAGAACTTTCATATGTATAGCTTTGATTATGTGAATTGTGATGTTCTCTTTCCAATAGAGCTATTTGGCAAACTATTTCCTTTTCTCGTTCAAATTGCCATATTCATTTAAAAATAAAGAGTGTGGTCTGGAGCTAAAATGCTTGGGTTTGAATTCTTGCTCAGCCATTTACTAGTTTGGGACTTTGGATAACTTACTAAAAGTTGTTTCCACCACATAGGATTATTTTGAGTGTTAAATCGATAAATACATTTAAAGTATCTAGAATAAGTGCATGGTATATATTGAGTACTCAATAAATGTTAGTTGTTATTACTACTATGTCACATCACAGGAACTATGAAGAAGATTAGATGCTTAAATGCTGATTTGTATATTGTTTGTTTGTTTGAAAGGGGACAATTCATCTCTTTCGAAAACCACAAAGATCCTTTTTTGGCAAGTTATTACAGGAATTTAGACTTGTAGCAGCTGACCGAAGGGTAAGTTATTCCTTATCCCCAATTTTAATTACTGAATAAACAACATTATCATATTAAAAGAAGGTAATTTTTAAGGCAAATAGAAAAATCCCACCACACTGTTTTTATTTTTCCATGTTGGGTAAGCATTACTTAAATGTAAAATTATAGTTGTTTGGTGTTCAATTGTTCTGTTTTGTTGGGAGGAAGTGAGGCTTCAGTCAGAGTTTTTATTCTAATTCTAAAGTGTTTTAAGGAGAAATTGTTTTGCAATTGCTTTTTCTTACTAATTTTCTAAAAAATTAAATGGATGTAGTCTAAAGCCGTGTTTTCTCATTTTTAATGTAAGGCAGGAAAAATATATCATGCTTTGAGACTGTTGATAAAAATGTATGATTGCTATCCTTTTTGGCCACCAATGTAGACTGTGCTGTTCTCATTCTCATTATTGTCTAAATTATAAATTCTCTGAGGGCAGTGATTATGTCTGTTTTGCTCACCTTTTTATAGAAGTACAAAATAAGCACCCAATAAATATTTGATGAGCTTTAAATAAAACTAGCTTCAATGGAACATAATTATAAGCAGTCTCAATGATACCTGCCTTGCATCGTGAACTAGACTAGAAGCTTTTTTTCTTTGTTACCACTGTATCTCCCGTTCCTAAAACCTTGGGCTATAGTCAGAATTCACTAAGTCTAGTATTTGGAAATATTATCATGTCCTGAATGAGAATGTTAAAGAGGCAAGGGTAGAGAATGCATCTGTTTCTTAGATATACAGTCCATTTAGCATGATCTCTTGAGGACAGATACCAGTCTGGCACCAGTCCCCACTATTCCACATAAACAGCTTTTACAAGGTGGTTAACCAGTAACCTCTGTGTTGCCACAATCAATGGTTGTCTTCATTTTTCACCTTACTTGACCTTCAACAGTATTTGACAAAAATGGGTCACTCCCTCCTTAAAACATTTACTCATTTGGACTCTGAAAGAGCACTCTTGGTTCTCTCCTACTTACTTGGCCATTATTTTAGTCTTTTTTACCATTTTTCTCTCATCTTTCTGACCTCTAAATTTTGGAGTGTCAGGGTTTAGAGCTCCAGCCTCTCCTTTTTATGTTCATATATGTCTCAAGATAGCATCTATATGCTGATGACCCCATACTTATATCTCAAGCCCTAATCTCTCCACTATTTCCAGATTCCTATATATAATGGCTTTCTCAGCATTTCCACCTGAACATCTAATAGGCATCTCAAACTTAACATGGTCATATCTGAACTTTGATCTTCAATCACTTCCCCTCTAAATGGCCACTCTTTTCTTCCAAATGCTTAGGCCAGAAACCCTGGGGTCATTCTCAACTCTTTTCTTTTCCTTACTCCTCACATCCATTTTATAAGTAAATCTGCTAGCTCTGTTTTCAGCATAACACCCAGTCTGATTCTTCGAACACCTTCTTATCACCGTCGAAGCTGCCATCATTTCTCACATGGATTGTTACAATCACATTCTAAATGGTCTTCCTCCTTCCATCCTTGCCTCCTGTGCAGTATGTTCTCCACAGAGAAGCCAGAATGGTCTTTCTAAAATGTAAGCTAAGTCACTTTCCATCTCATCTGGGATAAATCCCAGTTCTTTTCCTGTCATACCAAATACTACTTGATGTAGCCCCAGACTCCTCTCACCTACTCTGCTCTACTTCAGCCATGTACTCTTCTGCCTCAGGGCATTTTCACTGTGGTTCCCATTTTCTCGTCCACATATCTGCATGCTTAGCACCTTTGTGTCTTCTGGATTTCTGCTCACATGTCACCTTACCAAAGGGGTCTTTTCTGACCACGCTATCTGGAAAAACAGCCCTTCCATATCTCCCGTTACTGTCTTTTTACCTTCATTTATTTTTTTTCCTAGCATTTATTACCACCTGGCCTTGTATATTTATTGTCCATCACCCCACCTGGTTTATAAAGTCCATGTTTTGTTCACTACTATATCATCAGTGCTTAGACTAGTCCAACACAAAATAGGTACTTAAATATTTCTTGAGTGGATAAATAGCTTGATTCAGCATCAGAGCTAAAGAGAATGTCATTTTTCAGTTTACCTTCTTTATCCCTTTTCTTAGCTGTTTTTGAATATCTTTGTCCTGACTAGACTCCATGTCCAGTAATTTTATTGTCTTTACTAGAATTAGAGTCCTTTACCCAACATCAGTTCTCGAGTCCCTAACATCCCTACCTTACCTGCTTCTCTGGTTCTGTTCTTGAAGGTAGAGGAAGTTGCAGAATGGTGCCTACCAAAAATTCACGCTGGTAATTTTTGTTCTCATCTTTGACGATTTATAGTATACTTATCATAATAGCTTCTTCTTTTTTTCTTTTTTTTTTTTTGAGACAGACTCTCACTTTGTTGCCCAGGCTAGAGTGAGTGCCGTGGCATCAGCCTAGCTCACAGCAACCTCAAACTCCTGGGCTCAAGCAATCCTACTGCCTCAGCCTCCCAAGTAGCTGGGACTACAGGCATGTGCCACCATGCCCGGCTAATTTTTTCTATATATATATATATTTTTTAGTTGTCCAGATCATTTCTTTCTATTTTTTAGTAGATAGCTTCTTCTTTAGATTCTCCTCTGGATTTAAGTTTCCAGTCTTCCTTTGCCATATTCTTTAATTTTAGAAAATGGCTTTGCTTCTTTTCTAGAGATTTGTAGATTGTTGGCTCTGTGCTATTTCACTCTTCACTTCTTTTTTTTTTTTGAGACAGAGTCTCACTCTGTTGCCCGGGCTAGAGTGCCCGAGCTAGTGAGCCTAGCTCACAGCAACCTCAAACTCCTGGGCTCAAGCAATCCTTCTGCCTCAGCCTGCCAAGTAGCTGGAACTACAGGCATGTGCCATCATGTCCGGCTAATTTATATATATATATATATATATATTTTTTTTTTTTTTTAGTTGTCCAGCTAATTTCTTTCTATTTTTTTTTTTAGTAGAGACAGGGGTCTTACTCTTGCTCAGGCTGATCTTGAACTCCTGAGCTCAAACGATCCATCCACTTTGGCCTCCCAGAGTGCTAGGATTACAGGCGTGAGCCACCATGCTGGGACTCTTCACTTCTTTTGATCTCATAATTTCCCTGTCCTTTCAGTCACCTTCTTACCTTCGTTTTCTCAGAGATGTTGTTTTTCCTTTCTAAACCTGTACTTTCCATCTGAGTTCTAATACTCATACCACACTTGACCTTTCCAGCTGTACCTGTTTAATTTTGACACCTCCAAACAATTGCCTTTTCACTAATTTCTTTTCCCTCTACTTTGAAGTAAGCATAGGTCTTCCTTCTTTGTAGTGAGTGAGATGGAACAAAAATAAAAAACACTTCACTTGATCTCTTCTTCCTTTATTTTTGGAATGCCCTTCCTTCTTCCTCTGACTAAATCCCAGGTGTTTTCTAGCCTTATCTCAGTTCTTCCCTCTTGTGTTAACTTCTAAACCATGGTAATTTTTCCCTCTTTTGCAGTCTTATTTCATATAGTTTATTTGCTAAATAATGAAGTACTGCCTTTTTTGGGTAACTTTTTATTCTGATATAATTTTGAAGTTATCAAAGAGTTACAAAATTAGTATAATCTTTATGCCCTTTACTCAGATTCACCAAATGCTTATATTTTGCTCCATTTGCTTTATCATTAACTCTGTGTAGATATTTATAGAGACTAAATGATATACATATATATGCACATTTTTCTCAAGTCTTTGAGAGTTTCTGTGTCAGAATTTATTTTCTCTTGAAAAATTCCCCTTCTGGAATTATTCTTTTAGATTCGTATACTGTAATAATAACTCTGTTCATGAAAATTTTGGTAGCTGTATAAGGCAAGACAGACTTTTTGAAGAAAATTGTGCTCTTTCCTTTGAATATCAGAGTATGAATTTCAACAACTTGAACAGACCCAGTGAAATTTATCAGTACTGTACAAATAAGAGTGATTTTCTTTTTCACAGTCCTGGAAGATACTGCTTTTTGGTGCAATAAACTTGATATGTACTGGTTTCCTGCTTATGTGGTGCAGTTCTACCAATAGTATAGGTATGTCCCCATTTTCATACTTATAGAGTTAATTATTTCAGTTTTATTTTTCTGATTTTCAATAAAGCTATATCTTCCTTTACATAGAATATAGTATTCTTAAATATGTATAACTCAAAAAATTTAAATGAGAAAATATATTTAAAACTGCCCTGTAAACTATAAAGTTTGCTCGATTTGTTAGGACATTATCATTTTAATGAGCTGTTATTTTTTAAAAACGCTTTAAATTTGTGAAACTGAGATTTCTTTTTAATGTGTGATAAGTTAAAACTTTAATTAATTAATTAATTTATTTTTATTTACTTTTTCCCTTCTCAGCTACCTGAATTTATGTAGTTTATAAGTAAGATTTTGAGGTTGGTTCGTTTTTCCTCAAAAAGGGAATTCTGTAATTTTTTCTTGTGTCTTCTTATGTTTTTATGCACCATTCTTTTCTTCCTACTATTCAAATAATGCATTTAAAATAGTACTGAGATGACAGAACAGGCAGAAAAATGGTCACAGAGCTTTTGAGCATTTGCTTGCTTCATTTTTCCTGATGGAGAAATCAGGGTCTAAAGTGAACTTTTCTACTAACCAACTTTGGGATATTTATCAAATTTGCTAGATAATTGCCAACATAATGACATTGGCCAGTGATTCAAAACTTTTTTTGGTAATGGATACCCCTGGTATGAACAATTTTGGTGACTTGCTATATTTTTTTAACAAGGGATTCAATAACATTTTAATCAGTCCTTTTGTTGTTTTACAGCTTTAACTGCCTATACTTACTTGACCATTTTTGATCTTTTTAGGTAAGTTTTAAAAACTCTCCTTAATGTTTTAGAGCCAGTAAGGAATTTGGTGCTCCAAACTTATGAAAATAAGTTTTCTTTGCTTCAAGTAATTTACATAAGATTATCAACATAGAACATATATACAAACAACAACAATTAGAGATATAATGAAAGAAAATATGTCATTTACATAATAACAGAAAAGATAAATAGGCATAAACCTAACGAGGTATTTACACTTTCTGTGTGACGAAAATTTCAAAATGATTCTCAAGGAAAAAAAAGACCCGAAAACAGTAAAATGGTAGACTGTATACTTAGATAGGAGTACTTAAAATCACTTTAAAAAGTGAATTCTTTCCAAGTTAATCAAACTAGATAGGCTTATTTAAAGTTTATGTGAGAAAATGAACAGAATAGGAGGTTGAGTCATATACCTAAACACTTAGGTGAATTTACTTTGTGATAAATGACACAAAAGCCAAGAGTTATAAAAGAAAACACTGATAACTCCAATTATATAAAAAATTTAAAATTTAGGTAACAAATATCACCATAAACAGAGAACAACCTGAGAAAATATTTGTAATTCGTATCTCAATGGGCTAATTTTGCTAATATTTAAAGGGCCCTACAATTTAATGAGGCAAAGACCAAGAAAAAAAAAAGAAAAAAAATTTATAATACCATAGACAGTTCACAGAAAAGGAAATAGAAATAGCTCTTATAAAAAGTTGCTCATCTTCACTAACAGCAAGAGAAATGCAAATTAAAATTACTCTGAGGCCAGGCGCAGTGGCTCACGCCTGTAATCTAGCACTCTGGGAGGCCGAGGCAGGCGGATTGTTTGAGCTCAGGAGTTCGAGACCAGCCTGAGCAAGAGCGAGACCCCATCTCTACTAAAAAATTAGAAAGAAATTAATCGGACAACTAAAAATATATAGAAAAAATGAGCCGGGTATGGTGGCACATGCCTGTAGTCCCAGCTACTTGGGAGGCTTGAGACAGAAGGATCGCTTGAGCCCAGGAGTTTGAGGTTGCCGTGAGCTAGGCTGATGCCACGGCACTCTAGCCCAGGCAAAAAGAGTGAGACTTTGTCTCAAAAAAAAAAAAAAAAAAAAAAATTACTCTGAGATGCTATATTTGCATTATTTTACATTTATATTATATTTGGAATAAATAGAGGTACTAATGAGCAGAAAAGGCAAAATATACAACAGTTTGTATGGTATGCTGCAATTTGTACTGAAAGGGAGGAAGGAATAAAAAGAATACTCATACACATACCCATACTATACTCATTTGCTTATTTTTGCATAAATATTCGTGGGAAAAATAAACAAGAAACGGTTAATAACGGTTGGCTCTGAGGAGGAAGACTCAGTGGCAGGACAAGGTTAGAATCTTCCCACTTTATATCCTTTTGTAAATTTTGAATTTTAATTAATTAATTAATTTTTTTGAGACAGTCTCACTCTGTTGCCCCTGCTAGAGTGCCATGGCATCAGCCTAGCTCACAGCAACCTCAAACTCCTGGGCTCAAGCGATCCTCCTGCCTCAGCTTCCCAAGTAGCTGGGACTACAGGCATGCGCCACCATGCGCAACTAATTTTTTTTCCTATATATTTTTAGTTGTTCAGCTAATTTCTTTCTATATTTAGTAGAGACGAGGTTTTGCTCTTGCTCAGGCTGGTCTCAAACTCCTTAGCTCAAGGGATCCTCCCATCTTGGCCTCCCAGGGTGCTAGGATTACAGGCATGAGCCACTGCACCGGGCCTGAATTTTAAATTGTGTAAATAGGCCTGGCTCAGTGGCTCACGCCTGTAATCCTGGCACTTTGGGAGGCCGAGGCGGGAGGATCGCTTGAGCCCAGGAGTTTGAGATTTCTGTGAGCTAGGCTGATGCCACGGCACTCACTCTAGCCCGGGCAACAAAATGAGACTCTGTCTCAAAAGTAAAATAAAATTAAATTAAATTTAAAAATTACATAAATAAAATACTAATTCAAAAATAAATCAATGCAATTTAAGATATGTTACTTAGGGGAATAGTTATTAATATTACCAACCGTATCTGATAGTAAATAATAAAATAATAGTAATAAGTAATAGTAAAATAAAAAATAATAAAATAGTAGTGTCTCCCTAATGTCCTGAAGTTTGTAAAGAAACCCTTTTCCCTTAATTTGAAGAAGTTTCTTTCTTTAGAGGCCCATAATCTTCCATATGAGTCAAGTATCAATATATAACATTTCAGAAAAAAGAAAGGTGTAATTTAGGTTCATTTAGAGCTTTACTAGTATCAAAGGTACAAAAAAACCTGGATACATCATTTGAGAGTATTAAAAATTTTAATAAATTCTATTATTTTACATACCGGTGTTAGAAATATATTTTAATGGAGAATGTTAGTACCATGGTGATATTAAACTAGAAATTAATGAGAATTGATTTATACATATAAGTAAAATGTATTGAATGAATTCATTGAAATATATCAATCAATGGATGCTGATTTATTAGATTTATATAGTAATGGGAGATAAACTAGATCAATATACTATATTTCATCAAATATTAGATCCCAACAACTATAAGACAAATAATTATTTTATCTGTTCCCAAGAAAGAGAAGGATGCTGTCAGTTCAACAGTGAGGCACCATAAATAGTAAGACTCATCTTAATGTCAAGGTTATTAAAATATGAAAAAATATACTTCTTAAAATTAATGAACTATAGTAAAGATTTCAGATTTTTAAAATCATTTTTTAAGGGTAAAATTTTCAAAAATTAGTATTTAGACACACCAAATGAATTCTTAAGATTTCTTATTATTATGGATCTCATCCACATTTGTAATATACTTTTAGTTATATACATGATTTCAAAGAAAAATTTTATATAATTTATAATTCAAGCTTCAGTAGTATATTGTGGACTGGTTTCAGTGCTTGAGGCCTATAATCTCAGCACTTTGGGAGACCGAGGTGGGAGGAATTCTTGAGGCCAGGAGTTCGAGACCAACAACATAGGCAACATAGTGAGACCCTGTCTCTACAAAATAGTTTTTAAAAATTAGTTGGGTGTGGTGGTGTACGCCTGTAGGCCCCGCTACTTGGGAGACTGAGGTGGGAGGATTGCTGGTGCCCAGGAGTTTGAGGTTACAGTGAACTATAATCATGCCCCACTGCACTCTAACCTCAGGGAGAGGAGACTCCTGACAGAGGGAGACACTCATCTCTAAAAAAAAAAAAAAAAAAAAAATTATATTTCCGACTACTGAGAGTCATTTGGCTGGCTTTATCCAGTCCAATTTCAACCAATTTCAAAAATCATCCATTCATTCAAAACCAACCAGATTGTTAGCGTAGCTTCAGTGTAAATACGATATGCTTGCTGATTACTTGAACTGGAAGTGAGGTTAGCAGACTCTAAGAACTTTGTCATGGTAGGGTGTGGTGGCTCATACCTGTAATCCTAGCACTCTGGGAGGCCAAGGCAGGTGGATCGTTTAAGCTCAGGAGTTCGAGACCAGCCTGAGCAAGAGCGAGACCCCGTCTCTACTAAAAATAGAAAGAAATTAGCTGGACAACTAAAAATATATAGAAAAAATTAGCCAAGCATGGTGGCGCATGCCTGTAGTCGCAGCTACTTGGGAGGCTGAGGGAGAAGGATAGGTTGAGCTGAGGAGTTTGAGGTTGCTGTGAGCTCGGCTGACGCCACGGCACTCTAGCCTGGGCAACAGAGTGAGACTCTGTCTCAAAAAAAAAAAAAGAACTTTGTCATGACGAATGTAAAGTATACTAAGGGCACTAGCCAGGGATGTTTTGATTGCAGTCATCAGACTCCCACTGGAGCTATCTTAAGGGGAGATGGGGTGGAGGATCCCTAATTTTACAGATTCAAGGGTGTTTCATGGAATCAGAGAAAGGACGTTTAGGTCGGCCCCAAGACTAGAGTGCTGTAAGAATCTAACTCATCCTCTGTCTTGGTCTCTGTTTCCCTGTGCATAGATTCCCTTGAGCTACTTTCTTCCTGTAGATCATCTTTTTCTGCTCCAAGTCCAGGGATAGAAATATAGATACTGTGCTTAACTTTCAAATTTGCATTTCTACTGTTCTAGAAAGCAGTCAAGGCCTGGCGAGGTGGCCGGTGCCGGTAATCCTAGCACTCCGGGAGGCTGAGCTGGGAGAATCTCTTGAGCTCAGTAGTTCGAGACCAGCCTGAGCCCTGAGCAAGAGCGAGACCCTGTCTCTACTAAAAACAGAAAAAATTAGCTGGGCGCAGTAGTGCACACCTGTAGTCCCAGCTACTTAGGAGGCTGGGGCAGAAGGATCGCTTGAGCCCAGGAGTTGGAGGTTGCTGTGAGCTATGTTGATGCCATGGCACTCTAGCCAGGGCGACAGAGGGAGACTGTGTCTCAAAACAAAACAAAACAGAACAAGAAAACAAAATAAAAACAAAAAGAAAGCAGCCTAATTAAGAATGGAGTGCCTTGGTTCCAATTCCAGATTTTCCCAGAGCAGTATTTTGGCCCAGCTTAGATAAGGTGCTTCGGGTGCCTACCTGTGGATTAGTCAGCTGTGGCCAGGGCACAGGTCATGTAAGAACATATCAGTTCCCCCTGTAAGTATGTAGATGGGAAAAGAAATGAGGGACAGTTAATAACTGAGAAGTAAGGAATTGTGAGCTACTGAGACAGCCTGTTGGCTCCTTGCTTCATGGGGCCTTTCATATTTCCACATAAGGATTGTAAAATACCTTGACTTTAATGTGTTCAAGACCCACATGATAGGAGTATGTTATAAGGATGTCTTTTTATTAATCAGGTAACCAAACCTACTTAATTGGATCTCAAACAGATAGTTATCACCTGAATTTTATACTGTAGTAGTTTTAGAGTGAATTTCCATGATACTTGAACAATTAATTTTATCTCATCCAGATTATTGTCAGGGTGTTATTAATATTTAGTTTAACTGTTAACAATGATATAAAGCTTATCAAAGTTAAAATTTATTGTATATGCGTAGAATAAAATACATAACCATTATATTATTGTGTCATGTTTTAAACATTTTCAGTTATGGAAGCCATTTAGGATAGATAACATTGTTTGTGTAAAGAAAGTATGAATTTAAGTTCTATTTAGCTGATTTGATGTATTATAACTTTTTTCAGTTTCCTCACATATTAGAACTGTCATCTTCCAGATATACCATGTGTTAGGATCGTCATTGTTATTAGATTATAAATTATTAGAATTATTTATTTTTTATTATTAATTTAGTCCATGCAAACACTGATAACTTTTAGCACCTTTGAAATTCTGAAAACTTAATTTCTCTTTGTGTGTTATGTTCCAGTTCTAGTTCTAATACTAAATTTGTTATCTTTTTATTTAGTTTAATGACATGTTTAATAAGTTACTGGGTAACGATGAGGAAACCTAGCCCTGTGTATTCATTTGGGTAAGTTAAAATTATTTTATTATCTGTTAACTTATGGCTATTAAAATAATAGTTACAGTAAGCAGTGAAGAGATATTTGGATTATTTCTGGAAAATAAATGCTATTTGCTTAGTCAAATGGTCAAATAGTGAAAGTAAATAGAAAAGTGTCTTCCAAGAAGATTCTAGAAAAGAAACATGAATATTGAAAATAGAAATCATATTAAAATAAAATGTTCACATGAAGTTCTTTTATACTTTATAAAATAAATATTAACACAAAATGTTCACATTAAGTTCTTTAATATTTTGGGAATCTCTTAGAGAAAGTATGAAGAATTTTCATGTCAGTGAATCTTCTAGATGTTAAAGTAAATGTGGTATAGTTTAATGTTATGCAGTGGTACAGATTGATTTTTAATCTAAGACTTCAGATTTGTGATAGCAATGGACTCACAAAGAATTTGAAATTTTTGTTTCTATAATTTTAGAAATTACTGAAAGAGGAAAGTTAGAAGGTAATTTTTAGAAAAAATGAGTTCCTTTCAGATTGTAGGAAACAAATTTCCTTCTCCAAGATCCACGTGTAATAATAAAGTAGAGTAGAAAAAGTTTGAAAGATAAAAGAAATAAAAAATAAAAGAGATACAAACAAAAAAAAACAACTTGAATGAAGAATTTACTTTAGTAAAGAAACTTATGGACCAAACGTACCCTTCTTCTTCACCATACTATTCATTGGGATTATATTTTTTTAAACAAAATCAGGTTTTACTTATTTAAACAACGAAACAAAGTAAACATGAAATTTTAATGCAAAATAGGGGTATTCATAAGTTCACTGAAATTTGATAGAGTTGGATTATCACTATCATAATTGGTTGTAAAGTATAGATATCCATGTATGGAAATCTGTAACTCAAGTCAAGGCTTTTGTTTCCAAGTGACAGAAATCTAACTTAACTAGTTTGGGGAAAAAATGGGGACTTTTGACAATTCATGCAACCAAACTATGATAAGATAGTAATTGACATAAACAGTAGACCACTGTGGACATTGCCTTTTTCTTACTTCTCGGGCCTGCTTTTCTCTGCATGTCAGGTTCAGTCACTCAGACCACTTTTCTCCACCAACCTGGATGTATAACTCCTAGCAAGACCTTAACTCACACCTTCTCACCTTCATCCTAGAGAGGAAAGGACTCTTTCCTGCCTCTGTTTTATAAAATCATGAAAAAGAACTATTGATTGGTCCAGCTTGGAAAAGATGTCAGTCTTTAGAACAGTAACTATGGACAGGAGACAAAGTCATGTAAGGACATAATGGCTCCCATTTTGGCCCACTTGCTTAGAGTGAACAGGAAAGGATGGAGCAATTAAATAATAAAGTTAAACACTCAAATATAATTTCAGTCAATCAAATAGCTTGAAGTACCATCTATATTTAATAACTTCAAAATCCAGTTCTCCAGCCCTGAGAACTGTCTAGAGTTTTAGACTACCTTCTTGGCAGCTTCACATGGATGTCTAATTGGTATCTTAAATTTAGGGTAGAATTCTTGGTTTCTTTTTTTTTTCCTGTTTTAGAATTCTTGGTTTCTTCCTCCAAAACCTGTTCCTTTGTAGTTTTCCCCATCTCAGTAAATACCACCAACACTCATTTACTCAAGCAAAAAATTCTAGGAATTACCTTCAATTACTCTCATCTCCCATGTCTAATCCCTCAGCAGATTGTGTCAAGGTAACCTACAGACACATCCAGAATTAGCCGCATCCCCATTTCTGTCTCCACAACTACCATCCGAGACCCAGCTACCTTCATTTCTTGCCTTAACCAGGATGCTAGACATCCTAACTGGTCCCCCATGCTTCTGCTTTTGTCCACTCTAGTCCATTCTCCATATAGCAGCCAGAATGTTCTTCTTTTTAAACCTAAATCATACTGTCAGTCTCCTTCTTAAAATGATCCAATTGTTTCCCATCATACTTAGGATAAAATCCTGACTCCTTTTCCTAATTTTCAAAGCCTTTATATGAACCCACTTCTTTTCAGCTAACCACTCTTATGCCCTCTATACCACACTGGCTTTCTTTCTATTATTTGAACACAACTAACTCATTCCTGCCTCAGGGCCTTTGTATAAGCTCTGCCTGAAATGCTCTTCTGCCTGAAGTACTCCTTGCCTGATGTTTGCAAGACTGGCTCCATCTTGTTATTCGCATCTCAGTATCACTAAATGCTAATGTCATTAAGTGACTGGATGGGCCAATCGAAAATAGTCATCTGAGCAGCCTCTTGTTACATCAGACTACTATAACTCTCTGTACAGAAATTACCAAAAAACTGATATGTTTTTCTGTCTTCCCCTTTAGAATGTAAACTTCATGGAAATAGAGACCCTATCTGTTTTTTCTTACATCCTTGTGCAGCTTGATGGGTTTTAAGAAATAAATATACCTATGTAACTGTTATCTAGATCATGATATAAAACTTTACAAGTCCCCCAAAGCCTCCCTTTGTGTCAGAGCCAGACCCTGCCAAAAATAACAGTATAGCCAGTATTCTTTTTTTTTTTTTGGAGGCAGGATCTCACTCTGTCACCCAGGCTGGAAGGCTGGAGTGCAGTGGCACAATCATAGCTCACTCTGGCCTCAAACTCCTGGGCTCAAGTGATCCTCCTGCCGCAGGCTCTAGAGTAGCTGGGACCAGAAGTGCACTCCACCAAGGCCAGTTAATTTTTTAAAAATCTTTTTTAGAGACAGGATCTCGCTATGTTGCCCAGGCTGATCTTGAACTCCTGGCCTCAAGCAATCCTCCGACCATGGCCTCCCAAAATGCTGGGATTATAGGTGTGAGCCACTGCGCCCAGCCCAGTATTCTGACTTCTGTCATTGCAGATTAGTTTTGCCTATTTTTGAATATGTAGACCAGATTACAGTATATACTCTCATGTAGCAGTTCATTCTTATTCATTGTTCTAATATTCCATTATATGAATATACCACAAATTGTTTATTTGTTTAACTATTCAGGAACATTTAGGTGATTTTCAGCTCTCAGCTTTTATAAATGAAACTACTTATGAACACATGTCTTTTGGTGCACATGTGTACTCATTTATGTTAGGTATATATCTTTGAGTGGAATTAGGTACGATTTGCCTATGTGCATTATTAGAAGATAATACCAGTTTTCTAGAGTTGCTTACCAATTTATACTTTCACTGACATTGTTTGAGAATTCCACTTGTTTAAGTCTTTGTAAACAATTGGTATTATCTGCTTTTAAAAAGTCATTCTGAGGTGTACAGTGGTATCTTATTGTGGTTTTAAGTTATTTTCTTTATGACAAATTGATCACCTTTGCGTATATTTATTAACCATTTAGATCCGCAGTCCGCAACCCCTGGGCTATGGACCTGCTGCCTGCTCCCTGCACCCCACTACCACCCCTCTGCCAGCCCCCCATTCCGTGGCAAAATTGTCTTCCATGAAACTTAGGAAAGGGGGGTGACACAGCAGGAGCTGAACAGTGGGCAAGCGAGCAAAGCTGCATCTTTATTTGTAGCCACTACAGCTGCTCCCCGTCACTTACATCACCACCTCAGCTCTGCCTCCCCTCCATCCGTGGAAAAATCGTCCTCCTTGAAACTGGTCCCTGGTGCCAGAAAGGTTGGGGACTGCTGATTTAGATCACCTCTTTTATGAAACGCTTGTTAAAAAATCTTTTGGCTATCTTTCCTGTCTTTTTCTTATCTGTCTGTAATTCTTTTTAAAAATTTTTTTAAATTTATTTTTATTTTTAACAATAGAAATGGGGTCTTGAACTCTGGTCTCATGTGATCCTCCTGCCTTGGCCTCCCAAAGTGTAATTACAGTTGTGAGCCCTTGCATATGACCTGTAGCAGTTCTTTATATAAATGTATCTACTCATTCTCTCAGTTGCCTTTCTTTCCCTTTTTTTTTTCTTTTCTTTTTTCTTTTTTTTTTGAGACAGAGTCTCACTCTGTTGGCCTTGGTAGAGTGCAGTGGCGTCATCGTAGCTCACTGCAACCTCAAACTACTGGGCTGAAGCAATTCTCTGACCTCAGCCTCCCGAGTAGCTGGGACTACAGGCATGTGCCATGACGCCCACCTAATTTTTCTATTTTTAATGGAGATGGAGTCTCGGTCTTGCTTAGGCTGGTCTCCTGAGCTCAAGCAATCCACCCGCCTTGGCCTCCCAGAGTGCTAGGGTTACAGGCATGAGCCACCACGCCTGGCCCCTTTCTTTCTCTTAATGATATTTTCTGATAAATAAAAGTTTTTAAATTCAATGATAATTTCAATTTATGAGTCTTTTCCTTTGTGATTAGCACTTTTTGTGTACCTGTTAAGAAATCTTGGCCTCCCCCAATGTCATAAAGATATTCTACTCTGTATCAGCAAGAAATCTTATTGACTTTTCATATTTAGGCCTACAATCCAACTGGAATTAATTTTTTGTATGATGTGAAGTAGAGGTCAGAGCACGTTTGTTTCCATGTAGATATTCAAGTGATATTTTTTGGGGAAAAAAAATCGCCCTTTCTCTACTGCCTTTATGTGCCACCTTTTTCATAAATCAAGTGACTGTATATGTAGGTCTGTTTCTGGATTCTCTTTTCTGTTCAACTTGGTGTATTTGTCTATTCTTGCATTAGTACTACACTATGTTTATTATAACTTTGAAATAAATATTAATATTTGGTAGTATAAATCTTCCAGCTTTGTTCTTCTTCAGGATTGTCTTTGCTTTCCTTCACATTTTACATTCTATATGGATTTTTAATATTAACGTATCAATTTCCACAGACAACATTGATGCTTTTACATACTGGTTTTTTGTATATTTTTTTATAACTGGTGTCTAATGCAAGTTGAATTGATTAAGCGTTGGCTATTATTATGATAATGATTATTTCTAGAAAATAAGGACCAGAA
>CAUYSK010115143.1:0-30945 GCA_963575035.1 Avahi laniger
CTTCTGGGAAGCAGATTCCAAGATAGTCTTCCAGGTATTAATACAAGAGATTGATTGAAGGGAAAGCTTGTGAGGGAAAATGGCAAGGGGACTAGAGGAGGCTGGGAGAGCCCAACGATGGAGGTGAAGGTCTGACCACTCTGAAGAATGGAGGAAGAGGAAGGAAGGAAGGAAAGAAGGAAGGAAAGAAGGAAGGAAAGAAGGAAGGAAGGAAGGAAGGAAGGAAGGAAGGAAGGAAGGAAAGAAGGAAGGAAGGAAGGAAGAAAGAAAGAAAGAAAGAAAGAAAGAAAGAAAGAAAGAAAGAAAGAAAGAAAGAAAGAAAGAAAGAAAGAAAGAAAGAAAGAAAGAAAAGGAAACAGATAAGGGAAGGAAGGAAAGCAGGAAGGAAGGGTGACTAGTTTTTAAAACATATATAAACACAGGCATACATATTTGAGGATTTCTTGTTAACCATGTGTTCTTATCTTTCCCACGGACCCCATATTCAATTTAGATAAACAAATCAGAGTCAGGAAAGTTACACTGCTTTGTATATTTTATCTATTAGCAATGCTTCAAGGCCTGATGTTTATATTGGGCAGTGGAAGAGTTCATTCCAGTTGGCATGTCTATGAGATGAATTAGAATTATAGCCATTATAAAAGTTTATTTGGTATAAAGGGGATCATCAACGTCAAGATTGGAACTGAGAGCAAGTAAATATAATTATAGGAAATGGTTTGTAAAATACTATTTGTTTAATTTGTGGATTTTCCCAGTCACATGCAAAACTAAACTGTTCTAGAAAATAGCAGTTTTTCTAGAATAAGACTGTTTAAGTTATTTAAAATAAAAAGTCAACACTGAATTTATTGCTTCCTGAAAGAGGGGTGAGTCATGCTGGTGAAGAACAGTCTGTGAGCATTGTAGACTGTTAATCTTATAGAAGATTTTGGAAGTACAGAGCTTACTCATGCATGTCCATGGATTGAATCATCAGTATTGGGTGTTTATTCAGGTGAGACTCTGAGGCACTTAGGTGTATGTTTACTGGAAAGAGTCAATTTCTGATTGACTGATGTCAGATATGAAGAGATGTCACTAATGAGAGGCTTGCAAAAACCTGTTCACTGAGGCAAGTTTTTGTTAATTCAAGAGATCTAAAAATGGTTTGGCAGCCACTTATTATGATGTCTTCAGGGCAATTGTCTTTTCCAAGGCATTAAAGAGATTTTTTTTTATTTTCAAAAGCATGGCAGTATTTCAAGGGGTCAAAGCTCAAGGATGTTATAAATAATTTTTGTTTATAGATATAATTTTCATCACTTACTTTCTTAGCTTTTCATACTCGTAGCATTTATTCCTAACTATTGAATGAGACTACTTTGGAAAGATTTAATTAACTTTTAATAGATCAAATTTATAAATACATTAAAAATGACAACTGTATGAACTGTTTCATGAATAAATTTAAATGTGTATGTGCCTATCTTTATCTCAGAAAAAAAGTCTCTTTTGCTGTTCTTAGTACAAACATATATGTATACACATAGTACAGTAATTTTTTTTTTGTACTCACACATTTACTTTATTTCCTGAACTTCTATCTTTCTTATATGACCATCTACATAGGTGTCAACCTCTACCTATGTAAAGATTTTTTTTCCCCTTAAATAGATGTTTAAGTGCCAGAGCTGTAAGCCTGGACTATGAGTTTTCCTATCATCTTTTACTTAATTCTTACAATAATACACTTATATATATAATAGTAACTCGTCTGAAGTTGCATAAATAGTCAGTGACAGGAATAAGACATACAAACAGTTGATTGATTCCAAAGACTATGCTTTTATTCTCACAGCTCTTGTGTTTGTAAAACTGTATGTCCTGCAAGCTGATGTTCAGAGATTAATATCAACCATAGCTCTTCTTCCCTCTTCAAAGATACTTTAAGCAATTAATAGCATTTATTGAATACTATAATGTGCAAAGCAATGTATTAGACAATGAATTAGATATAAACATAAATATAAAGATAGATTTTGTTCCTTAAAGAGTTTTAGAACATGAGTTGAAATGAGCCATAGATTTAATCAGGTAAATAAACAAACCTCTTCATGCCTAATTTCCTTCATCTTATGTCATCCTTTTCCTGGTTTACTTTCTTATTTTGGTAGATCCCATTTTTAAGTGGAAAAGACAGATTGACGAGAGGTAAAATTTGAGTTCTGGAATGTTTCAAAAACCTTTATTACACCATAATACTTGATGGATAATTTGAGTGGAGATTCATAGATTTAAAATTATTTTATTTCAGATTTAGAAACATTGCTTCATTAACTTCTAGCTGCTAGTAAGTCTGAATTGTTGTGACTATTGATCCTTTGAGTATAACTTATTGTCTTTCTGGAATACTATAAGGCATTTTTTTCACAAAGCTTCTAAAATTTCAAGCAGTTGTGACTTATAGTGTTATTTTTCATTCATTTTGTGGAGTGCATAGTCTATCCAAAATTCTATTTTCTCAATTCTACTGCGGAATTCCTGTTATTTTTATGTTGAATCTCCTATGCAAAAGTTCTAATTTTCATATTATTTTTTCTCTCTTATTTTCCACATTTTTATCTTTTGCAACTTCCTATCAAATTTCCTCAAGTTTGTCTCCTAATCTCTTTGTTGATATGTTATTTACTATGCTATTTCTATGATTTTAATGAGTTGTTTAAGTTCAATATAGATTTTATAGTATCTCCTTATTGCTTTTTCTTCACAATACCTTTTCTTATCTCTCTGTGAATATTAGAATATTAATTACAGTTTATCCTGCAGTATTTTCTAAATTGCTTTTTCATTTCCTTGCTTTGTGTGGTATCTCTTATTTGTGGTATATCTTATTCAAAGTACCATTCTCAGGTACCTTGTAATCTTTGGCTATGTACAGATTTAAAATAGGGGCAGTAAGGAGCCAATTTGAAACTTCATGGGCAGAATTAATACTTGCTCACTGCTGAACTGTAGAACATATGCCTGGACAATTTAATTGGACAACTATAATTTCATTAAGTTTACGCTGGTCTTCTTGGGCTAGTTGAATTTACCAAAATTTTTTCCATTTTCTGCTTTAAGAGGCAAAGCCTGGCTTACAGTGTTTTAAGAGTCTAGTGAGAGAAGACTGGGGATCTGAGTATCTAGCATGCATATGTTTACTTAAGATATTTGTTTTCAGTTCAATGTATTGTTGTTGCCTTCATTTATGCTCAGTTTACGGCAGTTCAGAAACTCTCTACTTTGCCCTCTATATAATTAATCTATCACTGTGGCTCAGTGAGAGTGTTTGAATCTGCCTGTTTCTTTAACAGCCTCTCAAATAACACTTCCCTTTTCAGCAATTCACCCTTCAACCCAATTTCCAGAGGTGCTCTCTATCAGACACTCATAACTGTTTTGAGAATTCAACGGAATATATGACGTTATCTTTCCTCATCGCTGGTTTAAGATTCAGACTTCTTGGATTTGCTAAATCCTTTGCCACTCATCTATTTGATTTTCAATTTCCAAAATGTTGTTGTACTTGCTTACCTAAATATACTTACAGTTTTATTGCTTCTGTTTTGATGAGGGACCAAAAGGAAATGCATGTATTCAAATGCCCATATTTATACAAAAAATATTCTGTCATTTTATACTTGAGTATAATCTAAAATTTATTTTTGGGCAATAATATTTTTGCAATATAGACAAGCTTATGAATTAATCCATTATTAGTTTTGTTTAAAATACTAGAAATTGTTGTCTACCAAAAACTCACCTTAGTATTTAACCGTTGTCCTGACAAGGAGAATCCTTCCAAAGGTGTCCCTTAATGGAAGGTAGGTATTTTGCATGTTAATACTATAAACATTTCAAAATCTTGATGATGAGTCTTGTGATTTATAAATTTAGAAGGTGTCTTATTGGAATTTGTTAACATATTGATCATTCTTTGATATAAAATAATTTTATAGAGTTTAAGATCATTTCCTTTAGAGTCAAATAAATCTGAGTACTGATTCCTGACTATATTGGACATGAGAAATCTCTAATTAGTTTTCCACCTATAAAATAAGAATAACAGGACCTGTGTGTAGGATTTTTTGAGTAATATATGTAACATTTGTAACACAACAACTGCCATGTAGTAAGGAATCAATATAAAGTGGCTTCTAGAAGAGGAAATATAGGGTAGTAGTTAAGTACATGACTCTGGAACTCGAACATCTACTCTTAAATCCCAGATCTGCATACTATTAATTGTAGAAAATTAGGTAATTTTCTCTATATGTCTCTCTTTCTTAATCTATTAAAAAGAAATAATCTAGGTTGTACTTTCATAATAAGAGAGTGAAGATTTCCCTAAATTCATTTCTTTCATAAAAGCAGCAAAAACGCTGAAAAAATGGTCAAAATAAACCTTTTCAGAATTATTCAGATCAACCAATGGCTTGCGACAATCTGGAAAATATTTATTAAAAAAATGATGAACATAGGTAAGAACAACAGGGTCTGTGGTATTTTGACTTGCTTAATCTGTCCCACTGTCTCCAGCTTTGTAGTAGCTTTGAAAACCAGCATCCTTGCAACTACCGTAGCTGTGAAAAACAGCAACTGTGCAGCCACCAAATGGTCATACTTGGTTTGGAGCTCCTCAGAAAAGTTCCATCCCTAGAGCATTGCCACTATTTGATCTGTCTTACAGCTCCCTGGAAAAATTTGATTTTCAGGGTATTACAGTTATCTAAACTACTTATTCTCTGGGAAAAAAACCTTATACCCAGGGAATTTATAAAAAAATAATCAGCATCAATTGTTTAACATCTCAGCTGCCTGAGACTGCTGTAGCAGCTGGGAAAAATGAGAGCCAGGTCAAAAGTTTAAAAGGACAATCTGGGTAATAAGATGTTCAAAGAGGACTTTGGAAAACTCTAAAATGTTCCTGGGAATCTAGAAGACCACAAACATAAACAGGACTATAAACATACCCAGACAAGAACTGAGAGGGCCCCACCTTGGGGCCCTGAACAAGTAAGAAGTAAAAGCTAAGGCAGAGTTGAAAAAGGCTTTAGCATTGAAGGTGTGCCCCAACACACCACACACCAAACACACACACACACACACACACACACACACACACACACACACACACCTCCTTAACAAAGGACAGAAGACATTAGTTCAAAGAATTTAAGGAAATCTTTTACCAATCATTAGATGATCACTAAGCTTACTGAGCAGGACTTCAATGATGACTCACTACAGAGAAGACAGAGTGAATATACAAAAGTAGTCCAGGAAAGTCACTAAACAAACAAATAATGACAAGGGAACCAAGCAGCAACAAACCTTGGTGAGGAGGTTATCTAATTTTCAGAGTTGCTACTTTATATTTTCTGAAAAATCCATTGTTGGAAAAAAATAAAAGTAAGAAACCTGCAAAGATTCAGGAAAATATTAAACACATGCACACACACACACACACACACACACACACACACACGTGTAGACACACAGTCAATTGCAATTGTTCCTGAGAAGTCTTGTATGGTGGACTTACTAGGAAAAAATTTAAAATTAGATATTTGAACATGTTTAAAGAAATAGCCAAATCACACCTATATGCCCAGCTACTTGGGAGGCAGAGGCAAGAGGATTGTTTAAGCTCAGGAGTCTGAGGTCAGCCTGAGAAACATAGTGAGACTCTGTCTCTAAAATTTTTTGTAAAGAAATAAAAGAAACCCAAATGCTCATCAATACATGAGTAGATTAATAAAATGTGATATATGTATATCACGGAGTTCTACTCACTCACAAAAAGAATGGTGACCTAGCACCTCTTGTATTATTCTTGATAGAGCTGGAGCCCCTAAGTGAAGTATCACAAGAATGGACAAAGAAGCACCACATGTACTCACTGTCAAATTGGTATTAACTGATCAACACTTATGTGCACATACAGTAGTAACATTCATCGGGTGTCGGGCAGGTGGGAGAGAGGAGAACACGAGGGGTATATTCACACATAATGGATGCGGTGCACACCATCTGGGGGATGGACACTCTTCAAGCTCTGACTCGGGCGGGGCAAAGGCAATGTATGTAACCTAAACATTTGAATCTCCCCATAATATGCTGAAATAAAAAAAATAATTAAATAAAATAATAAAATGAAATAAAATAAAAAAGAAGTACATAAAAGAAACCATGTCCAAAGTATTTAAGGAAAGTATGAAACCTGATAACAACATCTTACCCAGTAGAGAATATCAATAAATAGATAGATAGAATTCATAGAAAAAGGAAAAAATAGAAATTGTGGAGTTGAAAAGTACAATAACCAAAATAAATAATTCAATACTGGTATTCAAAACAAATTTAAGCTAGCAAAAGAAAAAAATCAATAAATTGAATATAGGTAAATTGATATTATCCAGTTCGAGAAACAGAAAGGAAAAAAGAATGAAGAAAAATGAATAGAGCTCCATAGACCTGTAACATATCATCAAATGTATGAAATATACATACTGGGATTCCCGGAAGGAGAGGTAGAGAAAAAGAAACAGAAAGAATATTTGAAAAAACAATAGCCAGAAACTTCTCAAACTTGATTTAGAAACAGTAATCCATATATCTAAGAAGCTCAATGAACTTTAAGTAAGATAAATTCAAGAAAAGCCATATTTAGACAAACTGTAGTCAAATTGTCCAAATACAAAGAAAGAATCCTAAAAGCACCAAGAAAAAAATAACCCCTCATGAACAAGGGATCCTCAGTAAAATTAACAGTTGATTTCTTATCAGAAACCATGGAGGCCAGAAGACATATCTGTAGTGCTGTAAGAAAAAACCGTCTACCAAGACTTATATATCCTGCAAAACTATCCTTTAAAAATGGAGGAATTAAGACATTTCCAGATCAATAAATACTGAGAGAGTTCATTGTTAGCAGACATGCCTTTCAAGAAATAATAAAAGGTGTCCTTCAAACTGAAACGAAAAGACACGAGATAGTAACTCAAATCCATATGATGAAATAAACAGTTCTGGTAAATGAATTATATAGGTAAATATAAAAGACAGTGTAAATGTACATTTCTGTATCACTTTTGTTCTCTATTTCACTTGAAATAAAACTACATAAAACAATAATTATGAAATTGTTTTGATGGGTTGTACAAAGATGTAATTAGTATGACAATACTAACACAAATGCGGGAGCAGGAATTTTGCTATACTGCAGCAAAGTTTATGTAAGCTATTGAAATAAATTAGTATCAATCTGAAATACATTGTTTCAAGATAAGATGATAGTTGTAATCCCATCAGTTAAGAGCAACAACAACGAAAATAAAAAATACATGTAGTAAGAGAAACCACTCTAGAAAATATCTGTTTACCATAAAAGAAGGCAATGACAAAGGAAAATGTGAAAAAAGGCAAAAGTCATAAGAACGAATAGTAAAATGGTAATATTATACCAAATACATTATCAAAATCAAATAAAGACTTCACAAGAAAAAAAACTACAGACCTACATTTCTTATGAATATAAATACACAAATCCTAACACAATTCTAGTAACAGAATCAAACCACATATAAAAAGGATTATAAACTATAACCAAGTAGGATTCATTTCAGGAATGCAAGTTGGTTTAGCATATGATAATCAATATTATACACCATATTAAGAGAATAAAGGACAAAAACCACTTGATCACCAAATAAACACAGTAAAAACATTTGACAAAACCCAACACCCTTTCATGGATTAAAAAAAAAAACACTAAAAATGGATCATACTTTCTCTATTTCTCAAAGAAATCCACAAAAACTATTAGAGTTCATAAGTGAGTTCATCAACCTGGTGGGATGCAAGATCAACATATAAAAATCAGTTATATTTCTATAATTTCATAAAAAATTTTAAAATAAAACTAAGAAAACAGGTGCATTTGCAACAATATCAAAAAGAAAAAATACATAGGAATAAATTTTTAAAAAATAGTATAAAACTTGTGTATACTGAAAATATACAAGATACTGCTGAAAAAAATTAAAGATCCATGTAAGGGGAAAGACCTCCCATGTTCATGAATTGGAAGACTTAATATTGTTAAGTTGGAATCACTTCCTAAATTAATCTACAGACTCAATACAATCCCTATTAACCTCTTACTATAAAACTGTAGTAATCCTGGCCGGGCGCGGTGGCTCACGCCTGTAATCCTATCTCTCTGGGAGGCCGAGGCGGGCGAATTGTTTGAGCTCAGGAGTTCGAGACCAGCCTGAGCAAGAGCGAGACCCCGTCTCTACTAAAATTAGAAAGAAATTAATTGTACAACTAAAAATACATAGAAAAAATGAGCCGGGCATGGTGGCACATGCCTGTAGTCCCAGCTACTCGGGAGGCTGAGGCAGGAGGATCGCTTGAGCCCAGGAGTCTGAGGTTGCTGTGAGCTAGGCTGACGCCATGGCACTCACTCTAGCCTGGGCAAAAAATTGAGATTGTGTCTCAAAAAAAAAAAAAAAAAAACTGTAGTAATCCAGACAGTGTAGCACTGCCATAATAATAGACATATAGATCAATGAAACAGAATTAAGAATCCAGAATAAATAAACCCTTATATACACGGTCATTTGACTTTTAACAAGGAGGCAAGATAATTCAATGAGTAAGAATTTCTTCCATAAATGGTGCTGGGAAAACTGAAAATCCATATGCCAATGAATGAAGTTTGTCTCCTACAACGCAACAAATTTAACTTAAAATTCATCATAGACCTAAATGTAAGAGCTAAAATTATAAAACTTTTAGAATAAACTCTTTTGATTTAGGATTAGGTATTTTTTTTTCCTAAGATGGGACATTGTTTAAATGATAAAATGAATTTCTTAAAAATTAAAAAGTTTTGCTGTTACAAATGGTACTATTCAGAAAGGAAAAGACAGTGCACAGATTGGGAGAAAATATTTGCAAATCGTATACCTGATAAGGAACTTGTGTTCAAAATATACTTTTAAACTCTTACAACTCAATAATAAAAAAACAAACAACCCAATTTTTATATGTGGAAAAGATATTGGAATAGGTATTTCTCCAAAGGTGATATACAAATGACCAATAAGTATGTAAAGAGATATTTTAAATCATTAGTCATTAAGGAAATGTAAATCAAATCCACAATGAGCTACCACTTTACACTGACTAAAATGGCTAAAATTTAAAAGACAGTAGTAATAAGTGCTGAAGAGGAACTGGAGTATTTGGAGCCCTCATACCTGTATATTGCTGGTGGGGATGGGGAACTGTGCATCCACTTTGGAAAAGAGTTTGCCAGTTTGTTAAAATGTATATACTTTCTCTCAAACTTGAAAATCGGTTATGATGTTTTGATAAGAGCATAGAGTTCTAACCAATTTTCCTGTAATCCAGTACAAGGTTAGTTATTTCATCCTCTATACTCCCATAGCTCCATGTGAACCACATATGTACAGGTGTGTTTCTTTCAGTGTTGATCAGGGATATGTTCTAATTGCTTTATGAATCCATAACATCTAGCCCCCCAGATCTGTATTACATAGAGTAAAAAGTGGGCAAAGAACATGAACAGAAACTTTTCAAAAGAAGATAAACTAATGGCCAAGAAACATATGAAAAAATGTTCAACATCTCTAATCATCAGGAAAATCAAAATAAAAACCATAATGAGATATCATTTAACTCCAGTGAGAATGGCTTTTATCAAAAAGTCCCCAAACAACAAATGTTGGCATGGATGCAGAGAGATAGGAACCCTCATACACTGCTGGTGGGGTTAGAAATTAGTCCAACCTCTACGAAAACTAGTATGGAGATAATGCAAAGAACTGAAAGTGGAACTACCATTTGATACAGCAATCTCACTACTGAGGATTTATTAATACCAGGGAACATTTAACAAACCATGTAACTTTCATAAGTTCTGAAGGACATAGGACATGATGAGCAAGATGTAGAGTGTAAATTGTTTTGGAGGAAATGCGCATGTTAGAAAGCAGAAAGTTGTGCATATGTTCAGAAAATTAACTGAAAAAGGCAGTACAGATTGTATGGATGTAAAACTATTCACTACAAACAAAAAATTAAAATTTCTTTCTCAATAAGACAAGAGAAATTTGCTTTCTAGCATATTTCAGAAAAACGAAACTACCTACAAAGCAGGAAAAATTCTTTATTTCATTTCTCAGTGGTCACCTGACATGAAAATCATGTGTTCTTCAAGAGATGTCAAAATTCAGCAGAAATTTTGCCTCATCTCTTTTAACTTTAATTTTTACATTTTAAAATTGTGAGACTCAGTCATATTTCAAATGTATACAAGTACAGCATGCCTGATGAAATGGGCAAAATATTCAACTAAAAAAATACGTATTTTCTAGGATGGTAATTTCCAGATTTAATATTCTAATGATGTCTCTTCACATTTTCAAATCTCGGGGCCAAATCAAAACCAAGTTTATACAATCTGTATTCTAAAAAGTAGAGCAAGGGAGCTTTGGAATGAAAATATTGAGTTGGCAAAATTCTAAGTAGACTGATTTTAATGCATGTTTTTTCCTCATTTGTCTATTAGGTTAAAATATTATTCTAAACACGAAGCAGATTTTCAAAGAAGCTGGGCTTTATTTGTGGATTATTTAGCTCCACCACTCTTTCCTACGACTTTGATTAGAGTTTATGAATTTCAGAAGGGCATGCCACCACGAATACTTGTTAATGGGGATAGAGCTCACTTCATCAGTGACTTTACTAACTTTCAGAACATAGTCCTGCTTGCTCTGAATGTCCTACACAAAGTGCATAAGTATACAGGTAAGAGGCACAGAGACTTTATTTTTCATAAATTCTATCTGTCATGTTGATTTCATAGGTGATTAAATAGTATAACATTAGAATCAGAATTATAGATCATTACAACAGACTATCTAAAGAAGAAAATATTAACAAACTGTAGGTATCTGTTTAACAGTTTTAACAATAATCCTTGTGGGTTTATTGTTAAGTTTCACTTAATTGGCACGTATTATGAGCCCTTCCTCATTTGGCATGTCTTCTCCCACAGGGTTCTTGCACAAAAACAGCAGATCAATATCAAGGCATGTTAGTTTAACAAGGAGATAACAGGAATCTCTATTTCTTTCTCAGATAGGTTTTTAAATTTTATTTTACTTATTATCCTTTCTTTTAAATGAAAAACATAATAAGCATAATAATGACACTTTCCATGACTAACAGAACGACAAAATAAATTGTGTTATATGAACCTTATCCTCATCCGGTTCTACTAATTACAGGCATAAAGAAAAAAATATGACCCCCAAAAAGTCTGGTCTTGAGGGAGATATATTTTTCCAAAATTTCCAAATTTCTACTATTAGTAGAAAACACAAATGAAAGCACATATAGTAAATTTTAAAATTTCTATATCATGTCATTCCCCAGATACCATTTACCCTTGTTCTTTTTATTTAGGGAAAACATGCCTCATGTGTATGTGTGTGTGTGTGTGTGTGTGTGTGTGTGTGTGCATGTGTGTGTGTGTAATTTTTATTCCCTAATACAAAATTTAGAAAAAAGATATCAACATAACAATGAATAAATTATATATTAAATTTAAAATTGTGTATGTTACTTAAGGTAATACTTGCTGTTTTAATAAATAAATCTTCAAATTTTAATAGCATAACTCAATAGGATTCTATTTCTGGCTCACAGGATGATTCAGGATGTTTAATCAATTGACAGGAAACTTTCCTGCATGGTAATTCAGGGACACAGAATCCTTCTATCTGTGGCTTCACCAACCTTTACAGCTTCACCATGGCATTCCTCCTGCAAAGTAAAAAGTATTAAAGAGCCTAAAGAAGGGAGTTCTCTTTTTAAGGTCTAGGACCAGAAGTGACAAACATAACTTTATCTCATATACCATTGGCAAGAGCAGTCACACAGCCCCAGTAAATGGGGGATGGTGCAACTTGGAAAAGGTAATTTTTATTGGAGCCTCACTGATAGGAGAATCAAAATCTGGTGTTCTGCCAACCATTTTTGCCACATTGTCAGATATAGGCAGTACATTCTAGGTCCAGATGATATAAACAAACTCTAATTTCCTGGCACATAAAGAGTTAAGGATTGAATGGATGGTTAGAATTGATTACATTTAAAGATTGTATCTAACAAATTTCTAGATTTTTGTAAACTCCAGTTTTACTAAAATTAGCTTTGGATTTATTGGTGACTTTTTAATTGACTCTGTGGGAAACGATAAAAAGAAATAAAAGGACAAATTGGAATGTCGTTAAACTAGGTACCTGGCATCCTCACCACCTCTAGTAATTGCATGCTTCTGTTGATGCTCAGAATTCAGAAACAGTCCTGAAAACACTGATTACAAGGGAAAGGTTAGTCTGCAAAACAGACCACTTATCTAGGACAGCTGCTCTGGCTTACTGTTAGTGTAGGCCCAGGCTTAACTGTTCTGTCTCTTTCCTTCTTACACATTAACTGATTAATTCATCCTGACACATTTCTTGTATTTAAAATCCACACTATTACTAAATATTTTTTCTCCGTATTTTAATAACATTTAATTCTTATGGCTATAATTTTACTTATTTTAAATATATATTCTATATATGTTATTACTACAAATTTAATAGCTATGGAAAGTTATTAAATGCAAATAAAACCTACCCTTTTCAATATCATTTTCTAACCTCCATACCTTGATTCTTGACTGATATTTTCTTTAAGGTTTTGGACTCATTCCTATAACGAAACTTGTATGCCCTAATGAATAAAAATAAATGAATAAATTATTTGATTTAAAACTTTGTTGTTTGCATAAAAGAGATTATATGTATGGCACTTCTCTGTGCTACACATACTTAACTAACCATGTATCTTTGGTATATTAGTAAGTCAGCAAATATTGACACGCATCATTCTCATTAAGTAATATTAATACTAGCTTTCTATTGAGTGAATTTGTATTCTTTCAAGGTTTGAGCAATGCAAAAGTGGCATTCAATCTGTACTTTTATTAGCTTAACTTGTCAGAATAATGACAGATAAAATATTAAAAATGAATTCATGGATCCAGTATTGCCCAATGGTAATTAAAGAATATGTTATAGATGATCTTCTTGCCAAAACAAAAATAAAACAACACAGATTTTTATTAAGGTTTATGTTTCTGTATAGACAGGAAAAATGAGTATTAGCACACTTTTTAATTTGTAACAGTCTGATATGTGAACAATGATACTTCACTTTTTATAAGTTTTAATTTCTTTAATTATCACTGTATTTATCATCATTTACTCTCTTTAATTACGTATGTATCTTACAAGTTTGAAAATGAAGGGATAACAATTTAAAATAGCAGAACATTGTATGTTTTAGTAATGAATGTATATGAACCTGTGTTTAATTTAATACTAATTTAATTGAATTTTATTTTAAATAATGTCATCATTTAGAATTAAAATAACAGTTTAACCTATAATTTTTAAATATCTTTGCCATTTTTCTAGGAACATTGTCTTTCATTGTGTGGAAAATGTTATTACAGTTAAAAATTGCAAGAAAACTTTTTCTAGCGATTTTGGAATTTATCCTTCACTTTTTGAATTAAGTGCTTCTGGAAATCCATAATGAAATAAAAATCCACAAAGGTAATTTCTTGAGGAATTGTACTCAACATTATATTTATATGATTTTGTCATTATCTGTGCCTGCATTTTAAATTTTGAATCAATGTTGTCTTTTTCCTGGACCCCACCCTCCACCCTCCAAGCCCTGTCCCAGTTTGGCTCTTTTCTCTCCATCAAATCCTTCCGAGCTTGAACTATCCCTCCCACTCCCTCCTTCACCCCCCACATCGGAAGAAGCTGTGATCCCAGGCACAAACATCGGTCGAAATCTTCACATCTACCGCTAGACACCCCAGAAATCTGATAAAGACACCTATAGATAAATTTCCTCCAAACACACTAGGACACAGCAAACACAACGTCATTTGGTCTCAAGAGTTCCACGGACGCTGGAGACACATGAGTTGGGCTGTCTGCCCTGTCCTGGGGAACTCCAGGCCTGGTGGGGAACACAGAAGTAAACAAACACTTAACAAAACTGCAGAGTTATCAGTCCTTTGACAAGGACACACGGGGGCAGGGAATGAGGCAGGTAGACTGGGGTTATGGTTATTGGCAAGTATACAGAGCCGTGAATGTCATGGCACATCCAGGAAATTAAGGGGGAGTTCATTTGAGCTGGGTGAAGGCAGGGATCATATGGTGAGCCTCTAGGCTAAGGACTTGCTGGGTAAAGGGGAGATGTGAACTTTCTATGGAGGGAAGTTTCATGATTGCACCTATAATGAATATATTGCCTGTTTTAATACTAACACATGTCCATACCCAAAACACCCCTGAGTATAGCCCCATCCTTCCCACCAGCAGCTTCCTTGGTCCCCTGTTACCCATGATAATTGAGCTGAACCTGGGGGCCTCTGGTTGGGGGACAGAACCTGCTGCTGTGCTCCAGGTTCCTAAGTTTCATGGAAAACATTTTTTCCACGGAGGGAGGTAGCGGGGAGAGCAGGGAGGTGAAGGTAGGGGGAGGGAGACCTCTATGTCTCGCTTCCTAACAGACCACAGACTGGTACCAGTCCACAGCCCGGGGTTCAGGACTGCAGTCATATATGACTCTGATTCTGCTAACTTCTTTGTCTCTTGACAGTGGTTTTTTTGTTTCTTTTAACTTTTTGTTAACTTTTTGTGTGTGACCTATAATTTTTGGTTGAAAGCCAATCAAGACATGTAAAACAGTAAAAATCAATGTAAAGAATAGTTATGCTGGTAAGTGGGCTGGTATGTTATTCCGATAGGCTTTTAGTTGAAGGGGTGAGACTATTTAGTGGAGATTTGAGCTGGCTTTGTGTTTTGTTGCTCTTGTTTCCCTTAGTGCATCACTGGCTTAATAGTCCTCTGGTGTTCTCTTGTGCTTAGGTTGAAAACTGGGTTGCTGGAGGATTTTTCTAATAGTCCTTTTCCACCCTCAGCTTTAGGGTTTTTTTTGCATCAGGTTATACCTCAAAGATAGTTTCTCTCCATGCTTTTACTCTTCTTCCAATGTTATGAGTTTGTTACTTGTTATTAATATTTGATGCTTGCTAGCCTGGAGTAGGTAGTCAAGATCATTCTCTGTTTTCCTACTTATCCTCCGTTCTGGTAGTTCATCCTCAGTTACATTCAGACCCTGTGTCCTTGGGTCTCGAACCCAGGGCTTTATCAGTAGGGAAATTTTAATGATTTGAATTCAGGTTGATTCAAATTTATAAAAAATGAATGATGTAAGCTATCTTTTCCAAGAGAAATGAACAATAAAATGAAGTTTTCTACTGAATCTAGAATTATATGGTAATACATTCTTAAATAGGCCAAGCTGAATCCAAAATATCAGTATTGTCAATATTGTCTAAAAGACCTTAGGGCACAGAGCATCAAGCTATGGGCCTAATCTGGCTTGTCATCGGTTACAAATAAAGTTTTATTGGAACTTGGCCACATCCATAAGTTTGTCTATTTCTACTTTCAGGATACAATTATGGAGTTGTGCATAAAACCTAAAATATTTTCTGTCTGGCCCTTTACAAAAAAAAGTTTGCCACTTCTGCTTTAAGGTAATGTTAGTAAAAATGTTATAATTCATGACAACAAAAACAACAAATTTTTCACTGACCTGCTAACATACACATAACACTCCCTACCCCACTGATAGGATTCACTGACATTAAAATGGTCCTTTCTTCTTTGCAGGATTCTAGCATTGCTTATGTTTGGTTCTTCTCTATGTAATCATAAGAAATAACTTGCAACAAGAAGTCAAATTGAGGGTAAAATTCTTCTATTAAACATTCAAATTATTTACTTCATCAGAAATTAGATTTTTATAGTCATTCTTTGTTCAGTATCTCAAAGATAGAGATCTTTTCTACCTTGTTCATCACTGTAGGCCAGTACTGATGTGGCACCAGGAATGAGGCTGCTGCTCAGAAAATATCTGTTGAATTGGACAGGTTTTTCTGATAGAGTTTTCTGGAAACTCATTGCGATTAGAATAAACACAAAATACATGCAGGAAATGGCCGGGCCCACAAATCAGATTATAGTGCAGAAGTTCTTAATTAGCCACCTTGTGTACATCAATCCTGAATCCTCCTGGCCTTTCTTCTGACTGTAGCCACTCCTGCTGTGACCAGTTCTGCACAGGCTTTGAACTGCTTCATGCAGGTGCAACTTTATAGCTTACTTTCAGCCACTCCTTATACCTCTTACCTACTTCCCTGGGCATTTGTGCCTCTGCTGCGACATGGGACGTCTGTCCCATGTTTGGTACTCAGCCTTGTCCAACCAGAATGGCTGGAGAGTTTCTACCTGCTGGGCAACCTCTGTCCTAAAATTACACCTGGGATTTAAGTTACAGAGGTATGTCTGAGTGATGACACAGAGAGACTAATGCCATTGGAAGAAGAATTTATTGCTTACATTTCTCAAGAGAAGGGAACAGGGTCACAAGGAAATATCAGGATGGACAGAAGGCATACAACAGGAACAAAGGGAAGGCACAGGCCAGAACTTTTATTGGGATTTCCACAGGAACGGCAAGTAGGGCAGAGAAAACAGTTTGGGATTGTCCAGTTGGAATAATTCCAGCAAGGTTGGAATTATAAGGATGTTCTCTAGTTGTTTGATACCTACTTGGCCTTGGAATGATATAGGGCAGGGGAAACATTTGTTTAGTGTATGAGAGTTACATAGGAGTGTGTGGGGGGCATGGCCTTGGATCGGCCTGTGTGCACATGAAAGGCATGTTTCAGGCCAGCTGTTCAACACCCTCAGCAACTCACTAGCCCTGGGGAGGTGTCACTCCCCAGGTCTGAAAGGTTCCTGAGAGATTTATTATACACACGTCTTTCTTTTTTCACATCTAATAACTATCAAAAATCTATTAACTTTCTATCAACTATCTACCAATCCATGTATAATTTTATTACATTTTTAAAATAGTTATGTAAAATTCCGTAGCATGGATATATCATTATTTCTTCCACCAGTAATCATTAAAAGGCATTTAATAAAATTGCTACAAAATATCTTTCCTATGTAAGGTCTAATATGGATATTTATACCTCTTTAAATTATACTATCAAAAATATAATGACTAAGTTTATGAAATTCGTTTTGGTATAAAGTTAAGGAAAAGATGAAACTTTATTTCCTTTTCCAGATGTTAGTTAATGGGCCCAATTGCATAAGTTTAATAATTTTACCCCCATTGTTCTAAAGTAACGTATTTATCTATACTAATTTTTTTAAAAAGAGAAGAACCTGCCTCTGCATTATTTTTAATCCAAATATTCTGTTTTTTAAATTCTACTCCAATGAGGCAGTTATATCCATTTCATGTATCACTCAATGCTCGTGTGCTTAAAAAATGTGGCTGTACAATAAACTTTAGTATCTGATTGGACAAGCCCCATCCTTTCTTTCCAGAAAAAAACTTTCTGGGTATTCTCAAAGGCTTATTAATCTACACAGGAGATCATCCAACTTTTTCTATAAAGGGCCAAATAGTAATATTTTAAGCATGTGGGTTATTAGGTCTCTATCACAACTATTCTACTTGGACTTTATACGGCAAAAAAGAAACAGACAATATATAAATGAATGAGGATGGCGTGCTACAGTAAAATTTTATTTATGAGAACAAGTGGCTGGCTAGATTTGGCCCTGAGCCATAGATTACCATCCTCTGATGTGAATGAAATTTACAGTGTACTGGCTAAATATAATGTATTGGCTTATATTGGCCCCATCATCAAAACTCACTCCTTACCCTTTTCCTCCTTAGGTTATATGTCGGCTTTCATGATCTGGTCAACCACTTACTTTACAGTCTTATTTACAATTTCTGCAAATATACTCACATATGTCAAAAACTTCTTGGACTTTATTGTGATCTTTTGTATCTCCATACTTTTGCACAAATTATTTACCTTTCAAAAATACTATTTCTAACTAGGGATGTGGTGCAAGATAGCACAGTAGATATCGTTAGCCATCTTACTCCCACAGGAACAGGAGTTTGGAGGACCTATCCAGGTTAAACATTGGGTAAGTGAAAGAATCTTTGTGAGACTTGTATCTAACGTGGTCTTGTGGTGTCTTCTAGTGATTAAAAAAGAATACAATAGTTAGTTCACTCGATTTCTAAACAAGCCCACTAAAACATAAAGGTCACAAACCCAGACAGTGAAAACTGGAATAAATACCTAATTAGTCAATTCAAAGACAGAGACATATATCTACAATATATAAGAATAGACTTGGAAATATGGTCTCACCAAATAGATATACAGATAAATGACTTGGCAGACAAAGAATACAAAATAAGTGTTTTAAGAAAACTCAGCAAATTTCAAGAAACCACAGAGAAACAAATCATAAATTTGTCAGAGAAATTTAACAGAAAAATTGGAATAACAAAAAAAATTAAACAGAAATCCTGGAGGTGAAAAATACAATAAATGTAATGAAAAATGCAATAGAGGATATCAATAGTAGAAGAGATTAAGCAGAAGAAAGAATCAATGAACTCAAGGAAGACTATTCAACAATACACGGAAGAGAAAAAAGAATGAGAAGAAATGAAGAAAAATTATGAGATCTATGGGACATCACCAAAAAAGCATATATACATATGATTGCCATTAAAAAAGGACTAGAGAATTAAAAAGAGGTAGAAAGCTTACTGAAAGAAATAATAACAGAAAACTTTACAAACCTAGAGAAAGATACAAATAACCATGCACCAGAAGGTCAAAGGTCAATAATCAGATTCAAGCCAAATAAGACAAACCCAAGATATACTATAATCTAACTCTCAAAAATCAAAGACAAAGAGATTACCCTGAAAACAGCAAAAAAAAATATATGCAAATAATACATAAGGGAATTCCAGTATGCCTGGAAGCAAACTTTGCAATAGAAATCCACAGGGCAATATCCCTGACAAGCATAGATACAAAAATCCTCAACAAAGTATTATACTAAAAATAAGAATTCAATAGTGCATTGAAAAGATCATTCATCATGATCAAGTGTGATTCATCCCAGAAATGTGAGGTGGATTTAACAAATACAAATCAATAAATTTGATACATTATATTAATAGAACAAAGGTTAAAAACATAATTATCACAATAGATGCAGAGAAAGCGTTTGACAAAATTCAACATCACTTAATCATAAAATCTCTCAACAAATTAGGTATAGAAGAAACATGCCTCAACATGATAAAGAGACTATGGGATATAAACCCACAGCCAACATCATAGTGAATGGAGAAGAATTGAAACTTTTTCCTTTAAGATCTGGAATGAGACAGGATGGATGCCCACTTTCACCATTACTATTCAACATACTACTGGAAGTCCTAGCCAGAGGAATTAGGCAAGAAAATGAAATAAAATGTGTTCATATTGGAAAAGAGAAAGTCAAATTGTCTCTGTTTGCAAATGACAGTATCTTATATATAGAAAAAATTAAAGACTCCACCAAAAAGCTGTTATAATAAACAAATTCAGTAATGTTGCAGGATATAAAATGCTACAAAAGTCAGTAGCATTTCTATACATTAATAGCAAACTTTCTAAGAAAGAAATCAAAAGTCAATCCCATTTACAATAGCTATAAAAATTACCTAGGAATAAATTTAACCAAGGAGGTGAAAAATCTGTACAATGAAAACTATAAAACATTAATGAAAGAAGTTGAAAAAGATAAAAATAAATAGAAATATATTCCATTTTCATGGATTGGAAGAGCTAATATTGTTAAAATGTTCATACTACACAAAGTAATCCACAGAGCCAATGCAATCCCTATGAAAATTCCAGTGTCATTTTTCACAGAAATGAAAAAAAACCTTAAAATTTACCGGAAACCACAAAAGTCCCTAAATAGCCAATGCAATCTTGAGAAAAAGGAAAAAGGCTGGAAGCATCACACTACCTCATTTCAAAACATAATATTAATACAAAGGTATAGTAACCAAAACAGCATGGTATTAGCATAAAAACAGACACATAGATCAGTGGAACAAAAAATAGAGAACCCACATATAAATCCACATAGTTATCTCCAAATAATTTTCATCAGTGCTGCCAAGAATACACAATGGGGAAAAAACAGTCCCTTCAATAAATGGTGCTGGGAAAACTGAGTATCCACATGCCGAAGAATGAAACCTGACCTTATCTTTCATCATATGCAAAAATCAACTCAAAATGGATTAAAGGTCTAAATGTAAGACCCAAAACCATGAAATTACTAGAAGAAAGAATAGGGACAATGCTACATGACATTGGTTTGTGCAAGGATTTTTCAGATGAGACCTCAAAAGCAGGAGCATCAAAAGCAAAAAGGAACAAATAGGACTACATCAAACTAAAAAATTTTCACATAGCAAAGGAAACAATCAACAATGTGAATAGACAACTTATAGAATGGGAGAAAATATTTGTAAATTTTACATCTGACAAGGAATTGATAACCAGAATTTTTGAGGAACTCAAAAACTCAACAGAAAAAAAATTCATGCAATCTGACTAAAAAACTGGCAAAAGAGATGAAAAGTCATTTCTCCAAAGAAGAAATACAAGTGGACAACAGGTGAATGAGAAAATGCTCAGCATCACTGACCATCAGGGCTTTGCAAATCAAAACTATAATAAGATATCAACTCATTTCAGTTAGAATGGCTATTATCAAAAAGAAAAAATAAATACTGAAGAAGCTGTAGATAAATGAGAATACTCATATACTCTTGGTAAGAATATAAATTAGTACAGCCAATATGAAAACCAGTTTGGAGTTTCCTCGGAAAATTAAAAATAGATCTATATGATTCAGCAATCCCACTACTCAGTATATATTCAAAGAAAATTAAGTAAGTATATTGAAGAAACAGCTGTATTCCCATGTTTATTATAGCACTATTCACAGTAGACAAGATATGGAATCAACTTAAATGTCCATCAACAGATGAATGGGTAAAGAAATTATGGCATATATAAACAATGGAATACTATTCATCCATTAAAAAGGATGAAATCCTGTCATTTGTGACAATATGGATGAGCTTGGAGAACATCATGTTAAGTGAAAAGACCCAGCCTCAGAACAACAAATACCACATGACCTCACTCATATGTGGAATATTAAAAAATTATTTCATAAAAGTTGAAAGTAGAGTAGTGGTTCCGTGAGACTGAAGAGAATAGGGAAGAGAGGTAGATGGGTAGATGTTGGTAAGTGGGTACAATGTTACAGTTAGGAAGAATAAGTTCTGGCACTCTATTGAACAGTAGGGTGACTACAGCTAACAAACTGTATTGTATATTCCAAATAGCTAGAAGAGAGGACTTTGAATGTTCTCACAACAAAGAAATAATAAATGTTTAAGATGATACATATGCTAATTACCATTATTTGATCATTACATAAAATGTACACATGCATCAAAATATCACGTTGTACCCCATGAATATGTACAACTACTTTGTGTCAATAAAAAAGATAGAGGAAAAAAAATACTACTTCCTTCCCTTTGCTCTTCTATTGAACATGTACTTACCATTTCATTTCAGATAAAATACTTTATAATAAATTTTCATCTGTCTGAGTTCCACTCCAGTATATATAGCTTTTTATACTTCCAAATATTATCACTGGTATCATTGACCTGGATAAATTTGTTTGCAAATGTGTGTAGCTCACCTATGAGCAAGAAACAAACTGATTTGTTCTCATATAACAGTACATACCTCAGTGTTTGGCATATTAATAGGTGCTACACATAAACATTTACCAAATGAATAAAATCACATTGAATGCTATGAAGTACCATAAATATATTAAATATTATAACTCTATCTAGATAAACATAATATTACTGTTCTTTCAGAAAGAGGAAAGATGTTTGTTCTGATGGTTATCTGTTTAAAAGAAGAGCTAAAGAAGAGAAAATCCAGCCTGTTATTCCATGGTACAGTTGCCTTTGAGATGCCCTGGTGGAACTTAGGAGTTTCTCTGATATGCATCATTGAGCTAGATTTTGCTCTGTAAGTCAAATTGAAAAAGCTTTCCTAATTTTATTAAAAGTCTCAACTTTTATTGATATGTATACATGTTTGTTCATAACTTTGTAATATTTTTTCTCTCGTGATCTCTCTCTCTCATTCTCTTCCCCTCTTATACGTTTATGTTTATCTTTTGGTTTTTAAAGTGTTTTCATTATGTTCTAGTGGTTACATTTATAAAATACCCTTTTAATGTCTTTCCAACTTAACCTTGTAATACTTGGCTTGACAGTTTTAAATGACACCATTTAACTCCCAACTATGTGATGATTTCATTGATCAATGAGGATTTTCTAATCTCCCCTCTCAGGTGTGCTTCTCCTTCATTAGTTGTATTAAAGATAATATATCAAAATATGTCATTTAAAATTATTCTTCACACTTGTTCTCATATTTTTCCTACATATATAATTTAACATATTTAATGTTCACTATCAATCATTCTGCCAATTTTACCAGTAGTTTCTTGATTCATTGTGGTTTGTACTGCAGTAGATTCCTCAAAAAAAGCCTAGTACAAGGAGAGACTGGGCACCTTTCAGTCTGTACACTCTAACAGATGTCAGAGTCTGATATCTGTCCACTCTTTGCCCCTCTAAACAAAGCTTCATAGATGATTGGATTAAGGATGCCAGTCGATAGAGGAAAAAATTTCACGGTTTTCTTCCAGATAAATAAAATATATCTCTTGTTAATTTAGATCTTGAAAGGGGCAGGTTTAGTCATATGGACTATATCCTTGTAGATATATAATCTTATAAAATAATATACATTACTGGGCTTAGAATACATTTGGAGTGCAGTGATGATGAGTCAGGTGTAATTGCAGTACTGAAAGACAGACTGGAGACAGCCAAAAAAAATGAAGAAAATGGTCAAAGAGAAACAGAGGAGCTGGCCTGTGGTCCCAAGTATAATAACTTATTAACTGAATTTATGCATTGTTGAAAATAATACCACAAAAAAGCTGTGTGTCCTTATCAGTGCACCATTAAGAGATTATTAATGTCAATGTGTTTTTACTGAAGATGCCAATCTTAATCATTAGTTAAAGTGATTTTCTCTTCTTTCTTACTAAAGTGCTTTTTTTCTTAATAATGTGTCCTAGAAATTATCCCGTAACAGTTCATAGAAATCTTCATCGTTCTTTTTTATAGACACACAGCATTCTTTTTTTTTTTTAATGCAATCGTTTTCCTATTTGAGGACATACATTGTTTCCAACATTTACAATTGCAAGTAAAGGTACAATACATAAACTTGTATATTTCTGTTTTGTTATCGATAAGGGTATATCTTCAGGATAGATAGCTAAGTGCGTATGTGGTTTTGCTAGGTCCTTCCAACTTTCCCTCCTGAAGGGTTGTACCAATATATATTCCCACCAGCAATATCATAATACCTGCTTCCCTACACAGCTTCACTAATAGAATGGTTATTCCATATTCTAATTTTTGTCAGTCTGAGAGCTTAGAAATAGTATTTCAATGTTTTAATTTTTATTTCTATAATTATGAATGAGTGTAACCATTTTTTCATGAGGGCTATTTTTTATATTTTTATATCATTGTTATATTTTGTTGGTGAATCATCTGTTCATGTTTTTCCTCCATTTTTTCTATCAGATTTTTAGTCATTTGCCCCTCAATTTTAAAGAATTCTTTATATATTAGAGATAATTGCATTTGACTATGGTATATGTTCTGAATATTTTCTCCTAGATAAATTATAGTCTGTTTTTGGTAATACTGTTTTTGTCACACAAAATTTTTCATTGATATGTAATCAATTATTTTTTATTGCCTGTAGGTTTTGACTTATAGTTAGAAAGCTTGTGTCTATACCAAAGTTAAAGAGGAATTCATTTATACTTTCTTCTAGTGCTTTTATGTTATGTTTTTTGTTTGTTTTTTGCATTAAGATTCCTTCCTTTTAGCCTTTTTTTCCTCCCCTAGAAGTTATGCTTTTGGAAGACTGTTACTTGAAACTGCCTGTCCCTTTAAATTAGCCTTGCTCATTTAAATAAAGTCCCTCCTTAATACTAAAACGAGAGAAGGACACAACAGAAAAAGAAAATTGCAGACCAATATCCCTGGTGAAAATAGACATAAAAATTCTCAATAAAATACTAGCAAATTGAATCTAACAGCACATCAAAAAGATAATATACCATCGTCAAATGTGTTTATACCAGGGATGCAAGCATGGTTCAACATACGAAAATCAATAAATGTGATATATCACACGAACAGAATTAAGTACAAAAGTCATATGATCATCTCAATAGATGCAGAAAAAGCATTCAATAAAATCCAGCATCACTTTATGATAAAAATCTTCAACAAACTAGGCATAGAAGGAATATACTCCAAAATAATAAATGCCATATATGACAAACCCACAGCCAGCATCATACTTAATGGGGAAAAGTTGAAAGCATCATTCCTCCTATGAACTGGAACAACGCAGGGATGCCCACTTTCACCACTCTTATTCCACGTAGTATTAGAAGTTCTCACCAGAGCAATAGGAAAAGAAAAGAAGAAAAGGCATCCAAATTGGAAAAGAGGAAGTCAAGTTGTCCCTGTTTGCTGATGATATGATCTTATGTCTTGAAAACCCTAAAGACTTCACCGAAAAACTCCTAAATTTGATAAATGAATTCAGTAACACTTCAGGATATGAAATGAACATACAGAAATTAGTAGCGTTTTTATACACCAATAGCAATCTAGCCAAAAACCAAATCACGAGGGCAACCCCATTTACAATAGCTGCAAAAAAAAAAATACTTAGGAATATAATTAACCAAGGAGATGAATGATGTCTACAGGGCACCAATGAAACACCAATGAAAGAAATTGTATATGACACAAGCAAATGGAAAAATATCCCATGTTCATGGACCACAAGAATTAATATCATTAAAGCGACCATACTGCTTAAAGCAATTTACAGGCTCAATGCAATCCCTAACAAAATACTGGAGTCATTTTTCACAAAATTAGAAAAAAACAATTCTAAAGTCCATATGGAACAAAAATAGCCCAAATAGACAAAGCAATCTTGAGCAAAAAGAAGAAAGTTGGAGACATCACACTGCCTAATTTGAATTATACTATAAGGCAATAGCAGCCCAAACAGCATGGGACTGGTATAAAAATAGATACATAGACCAATAGAACAGAATAGAGAACCCAGAAATAAAGTCACATACTTAGAGCCAACTGATCTTCAACAAAGTTGACAAGAATATACACCGGGGAAAGGATACCCTTTTCAATACATACTACTGGGAAAATTGAATTGCATATGCAAAAGAATGAAATTGGACACCTATCTCTCACCATATATAAAAATCAACTCAAGATGGATTAAAGGCTTGGATGTAAGACCTAAAACTATAAAAATAGTAGGATAAAACTTGGGGAAAACTCTTCTGGACATTGGTCTAGACAAATAATTCATGACCAAGACCACAAAAACACAGGCAACAAAAATAAAAGTAAACAAATGGGACTTAATTAAACTATAAACCTTTTGCAAAAGAAATAATCAGCAGAGTGAACAGACAATCTGTAGAATGGGAAAAAAATATTTGCAAACTACATATATCTGACAAGGGACTAACATCCAGAATTTATAAGAAACTCAACTCAACAACAACAACGAAATCACAGTTAACCTCATTTTAAAGTGGACTAAGGACATGAATAGACATTTTTTCAAAAGACAAATAAATGGCCAACAAGTATGTGAAAAAATGTTCAATATGACCAATTATCAGAGAAATGTAAATTATTATAAAACCACTATGAGATATCTTCTTACACCAGAGTGTCTATTGTTAAAAAGACAAAAACGAAGAAATGTTGATGGGGATGTGGAGAAAAGGGAACATTTCTACACTCTTCGTGGGAATGTAAATTAGTGCAAATTTTATGGAAAACTGTATGGAGATTTCCCAAAGAACTAAAAATAGAACCATCATATAATCCAGCAATCCCATTCCTGGATATCTAACCCAAAGGAAAAAAAATCAATATATAAAAAGGATGCCTGCACTTATATGTTTATCACAGCACTATTCGCAATAGCAAAGATGTGACATCAACCTAGGTGTCCATCAATGGAGGATTGGATAAAGAAACTGTGGTATGTACACACAATGGAATACTATTCAGCTGTAAAAAAAGAATGAAATCATCTTTGTAGAAACATGGATGGAACTGAAGACCATTATCTTAAGTGAAATAACTCAGCTACTGAAAGACAAATACCACATGTTCTCATGTATAAATGGAAGTTAAATAATGTGTACATATGGAAGGATAGACACTGGAGACACAGAGGGGTGGGAGGTGGATGATGGGAGGTCGCTTGGCTGATGCAATGTGTGTTGCTTCGATGATGTATACACTTAAGGCCCTGACTTCACCACAATGCAATATATTCATGTAACAAAATTGCACTTTGTAACTCATGAATACGTACAAATAAAAACTAAATGGGAAAAAATAGTTTCTACTGTTAGTCAAATATAAAGGAAGCTTTGAGATGGAAAAAAATAAAAAATAATTAAATCTCAGGCCTGGCCCTTTAACATGCTCCTACCTTGAAATCTGCCCCCTGCAGTTGTGTCTGAAGTGCTCTATCTGCCCATTGCTTTTTAGTGTCTTCAGAATAGGTTTGGATTTAATCTTTCCGTGGTCACTCCATTCCACACTCAGACTCCATTGTTCACCTGAAGTTTTTCTCAGTCTGCCTTTGCTTGCTGGGATGAAGTAGAAGCCAATGTGACTCAGGCACTGATATTTGTTTATTTTTTCTTTTTAATCCAAGTTATTTTGTTGTTTCTGCATTGTCTATCTTCAAGTAATAATGAGAATTTAGTTGTGTATAGACATTTCATAGATGCATAGTTATTTCACATGGTGTGGGAAGGAGATTTGGGAGAGTATTTATTTATTACACTGCCTCTGTTGTCTACAGCTACCAGGAAATATTCTGTATGTTCGTGGATTCAACAAAAATTTATTTATTGTCCTGGCTCATCACAGATGCTTTTTCTGTCCCAGCAATAGAACATCCGTCCATATTCAAGGGCAATTATTGTGAAAATTCCTGTCTTTTGTGGATGCCTACTATATGTTGGGGAAAGTATTATACTAGATACTTTATATCTAAATTTTTATTGACTTCTCAAAATAGTATTGCAAAGTAGGTTCGATAATCTTCATTTTAACAATAAATAAAGTGAAGCACAGAGGACACTAGAAAAATTGCCCAAGCTCATTCAACTAGCAAACAACAGAGCTGAGACTTAAAATACATCTTTCCTACTCCAATACCCATGCAATTCAAACCAATTTATCCAATTTCATTTCCCAACAGTTAGTGGGTAGATTTAGTCTGTGGATGAGGCTCTGGTAAAATATTCATATGGAAGTTTCACATCAGCTCTGTAAATCACCACCTCCTGGCCAGTGCATTCTCTCTCCTATAATAAAGAGAGCACCTCTGACAAACTTGACCCTGAGGCACTCATTATCAAGTGCGGGTCAAAGGAGGGGAACTCTATCATGTAAACTTGGGTTATCATGTAACCTGGGGTTATCATGTAAACTTGGGTTCAGTAAAAACACATATAAAATGACAAATCAGTTAATATGTTCTATTTGCCAGTTCAGTTTTACAAATTTTAAAAATTTAAACTTTTATCTAAAAATAATCTAGATTCAATTATAAATTAGTAAGATATATTATTGTAAATGTAATGAAACTAGATTAGATAGGATAACAACGAAAAAGCCATACCAGTGTAATATTTATTCCTAATTTCTTTGTGATTTTTTGGTAGCTTAATACAATCTCCTTTGATCCTAAACATTTTAAACATTAATGAATTCAAAAACCAAGAATTATTAACTGAGCAAAATAATCACCCTATTAATTTGAATTTTAAATTAGGAATGCATAAAAAATCTTAACAAACATAAGTTAAAAACATCAGAAATAATAAAATTACATGATTATGATCATATTAATTTTTTTAAATTACTGGTTGTCAAGGTAGAGTTGTTCATTTTTAATTCATTAATCATTTCCAAAAGTTTTGAATTAAGCATTTCAAGAACTATTTCAAAAACCTTTGCAATTGTGCAAAAACCTCTAGAATTAGCTTCTCTGTAACTTCTGTCTTCATGAAATTTTTCTGTACAAAGTTAACCTGTAAAAGATATAAAATTACTACAGTAAACTCCTGCAAATTTTTTGAGTAACATTTGGCAATATATGACTCATCTGTTCTACTTCCTTTATACTAATTTAGTGGCAAAATCATAAATTATACTAAGAAAAGTAAACATGGCATGCCATTAGTTGCATTATTATCAATATCATCTGACAATATCTGACCTACCAATTTTATTTCATGTCCTTTCTATGAATTTAGCGGTAAAATCATAAATTATACAAGAAAAGTATACAGGGAATGCTATTTTTAAGTGATTGGCAATAACATTGCTAGTGTTCTTAATTATGGTAAATTAATGAAATGAAAAACTATACATCTATTAAACAGAATCAGTTGGGGCAACTCATTTTGTGGGAAAAATCTCCAAGAAAATTTTCAGAGTAAAAGAGACTTGGTCTACTCATTGTGTGAAGCGAAGCTGCCTACTGACTGACAATGCTGTCCCAGAGCCATCACTAGAGTATGAACAACTTCAGTTGCATGAAGACTCTAAAATGTTTGGATGTTTTGGTTACTCTAATTTTTAAAAAACATATATTTAATTTATTTGTGTTTAATTTGCTTCATTTATATCTTTCAGATCCAGTGCTTTGTAAAACACTGATAAGTATAATTATGTTTTAAGTTTGGCTCAATGCTTCAATGCATATATGGAAAATGGGGATGACACGGTAATTTTCAAACTTGTAATTATAGAATCTTATTTTTCACTCTGCTAGAAGTTCTGACATTTGAAGGGCTGGAGCAAAAGGCTCTTTTATGACTAATAGTATTGGATCGAGGGAACTCAGATAAGTCAAATTGCTAGAAATTTCATCAATCGTAGCAGGTTTTCTTTTGGAATTTATTTTCTTTAAATTTAAAAATAGAGTGGAAATTTCTTTTAAAAAGATCTGATAAGCAAAATAAGCATTATATGTGGGTGCGTAGAACAAAAACTGTGCTTCAGTTAGTTTGCCAACTTCAAGGTTCAACATGGACTCCAGATGAAAGGACAGGCCATTAGTGGAAGGAACAAAATGTATGCTCGTTAAATGGTCCTGCCATATATCAAGAGTGATCATTGCTAAAGGAATGGAATGGATGTCCACAAGAAATCATAACTTTCTTTTTGGAGTGTTGTGATGTCTATATCTCTGATTTATTGTTATTTCTTCCTCTCCCTGTTCAAACCAATATTGATTTTTTAAAGTATTAAGATTCTTACCTGTAAGCTAATCTGCATTGCCAAGCATATTTAGAAGAAACAGCACTGTATTTTGAAAAACAGTGAAGTCACTGATGAAAGGGACTACGTCGGTATTAACAAGGACTCGTGGTGGCAGGCCCTTCTGGAAGTTGTATGTTGTGGTCAAGGTGGTAGGAAAGAGGAATTCACCTATATATCCCACAGCCACAAACCATTTTCTTTCAAAATGTGCTTCTGGTTTAGAATAATAATCATATCTAAAAGAACAGGAAGAGAGCAACAAAAGTTTAGAAGCTAAAAATTAAAAATAACTAGTTGAAAAGATGTAATAGAATCAAGAAAACTAAATCCTATGCAACCAGAAAGGAAAACAGAGAAATAATGCTAATATAATTTGTAGAATTCTCCTCAGTTTAAAACTGAGTGTTGCCCTCTGGGTAAAGGGAGATTGCTAAAATCAGGATGATTAAAAGTCTGTGAAAGGAGCAGTCATACACAAAAATTCCCTCCCAGACTTCAAATAGTGTGTAACTGCCACTCCTCACACTGGAAAGGGTAGAGCAGAGGGTACCTAAGCTGTGTAAACTAATCATGGTTGATGGTAGGGACCCCACATTTAAAACAAGGGATATAAGTGAATATGGTATACTAAGGCACCCTCCTTTCTTTCCTTTCTTCTCTCTTTTGACATTAATAATACTAGCAGCCAGTCCTTCACTTTTGAAGCAGATAAAGTGTCTCTTCTGGAAAACTAGGTAAGCTCAAGAGAAAAGACTTACAAGTTATTGGCACCACAGTGTCAATAGTTAAAAGATTACCTAAACAACACAGCAAGATTACTCTAGAGGTGTGTTCTTAGAAAAATTCCACTCAAGCACTTCAGAGCTTCTGAGTGATCCTCTTTATATGATATGAACAGACATCCAGGTATTACCCAATACCTGAGGAAAGCCTCTAACACGGATAAGAGACACGAAACAAAATAACAAACAGAAAAAAGAATATGAGAAACAAGTTATACATGTTTACAAAGGATCAGGAATCAGACTGATTTCAGACTTCTCATGAGTAAAAGTGAAGCTAAAAATTAATGAATATATTACTTGAAAATTCTAAAAATCACCAACCTAGATTCCCATATTCACCTAAAGGTTCAGTCAAAAATAGTGGTAGAAAAAAATATATTCACATATGCAAAGTCTCAAACAATTTTACCTATCATATACCTATTCAGAATCT